>SMLS01046013.1:0-10639 GCA_004785975.1 Popillia japonica | reverse complement strand
AAATAAAAAAATCATCATGTGCATTATGAGCGGGTATAATTCCAGTGAATATTTAAACTGCTTACTTGCACGTGTTCGATGTCATGAAAAACAGTTAGTCGAAGAACAAAACAATCAGATACAATAACTTCCCATGCTTTAGTTCAGTAAGGTAAAAGAATTAAAATAAATTAATTCTAAAGAAGAATGGAGCCGGTCACGAATAATCATTAATTTCTCATTAAGCTATTCCTTATAATTAATTAATGCCGGCAGGAGAAATATAATTTTCATAGAAATGGTTAGTGTTGGTATCATCAAATGACGAACTGTACCTTCTCATTTTAATTAAAACATACCTATTTAATTTGCGGTCAGTACAATATAAAGAGATTATCAAAAGAAATCAAGTTTTATAATTGGATGTTAGATTTGATAACGAGAAAGTCATAAAAACAACGATACTTCAGTTTGGCCAACTGTTTTAACAAAAAATTATCATGATTTATTGTCTCTATGGCTAACCATAGAAGCCAAATTTAGACTGTTGCTTGAAATGTAGGTAAATTTTGAGATGTTTTAATCCAATACATCATTATATAATTAAGTTTTTCAACATACACTGAAGCTATCGCATATTATCTCCAGTAAGCTTAATAATTTTATTTTTGTGTAGCATTTACTAACAATCCATCAAAACTATTAACTTATAAAACGTCTGAAATCGTATTTTCACGTCAAACTCGAACAAACTGACAACAGATGGTGCAAGCGACATTTCTATGCATTTATAGTTTGTACCTAGTTAAAATGAAAAGATTTTGTCAAATAATATACCAAATACAATGTTTTATTGTTTTTATATCTTATGCCTTCAGCATGTTCCAAATATGGAACGTAGAGATTAATACTAATAATTGATTTATTGATTATCAGTCTACAATATTTAGTTAATCATTACTAATAAAACATTTTATTTATCAGTTCTACTTTGTTTGTGTTGTGATGTAAATAGATATATTTAATAAAAATATGTATGCAGTATTCTAGTTTCGTAATTGTTGACATTATAATTCTATTTTTACATAATCCCTATCTATTATCAAAAAAGTGATTGCTTAAACCTGATCACGATAACTGTATATGTATATCTATACCAAAATAATTTAATAAAGTCCGTAATTATTGATTTGGTCGGCTGTATTTGGTTTAATTAATGGAGAGATGACGGGACGGTTTTAATTCAAATTATGTCGAGGAATAGAACGCAACGGGTGCACGACGGTCAAAGGCGAAAAAGAGAACGAGTTAACAACGTACAACCAGCCATCGTACGCATACAAGAGTGCGGACGCATACACGGACGCTCCTCGCCAGAAAAAGATCAGAAGCAATGACCAACACCTTACATATCTACAAATTACATTTCAACCATTGTTGTCCGACAAACGTACAGCCCAACAACCACCGTATCTACATAAAATATCGTTTCTTTTTCTTCGTTTTCAGATCGCATTCTATGCCAGTGTTCCCCAACGTTTCGGTGTTTTCAAGATGCTCTTGGAATCGGATCTGCCTTTATATGGATGTATAAGGTGAGCTTAAAATCTGTTACAGATTACAGCTCTGTATACAAGTTGAAGGCTACTGTTTATCAGGCGAAGTAACTATTATTTTACCTCTATCTATTCAAAATCTTATGAATCGCTAACCACGATACACTGTTCTTAAACCCACAACTTTTTTTACTACATGTAGCTAGCTAATGGTGTTAAGTATATCGGTATTGGATGTCATAAAATGTGTTTGTAGCTGTCAGCAGAAACTCCACGTAGTACACAGTAGGAAACTGTAATCCACAGTATTTTCACAACTCGGCAACTTAAGTTAATGGTAAGCGTTAAAACTTATTTACCTACGTGACCGGTGTGCCCCTAATTCAGCTCAATGCATCATGCGTGTGTAGTTGCGAATTTATTTGAAGATAAATTGTGGGTTCAAGCTGGTTTGAACTACTAAGACCAGAAATTTTGATGGTGAGCATAGTGAACATATGGTCTTCGTGTAATATGTTAGCTTTCGGTAATTGACTTACGAAGTCCGCTGTTCTGAAGATCATTAGCCTGATCAAGTGTTTCTCTTTATCTAGAAAAGCAATTCTAATTCTTTTGTCCGGTTTTAATGATACAGGACTTGATCAGAAATGCATGCATTCACACAAATGCAGGCATTCGTTCTAAGAAGTTGGTAAATAATACAACTTCTTTAAATTGTGGTGTATTAATTGCAAAGAAATTTCAAAAAGTTTAGATTTCTACGAAAATAGCGAAAAGTAGATATATAGTAGATAGTTACTGGATATCAGAATTTCAGTAAAGGGTCTTCTAATAAGGACTTCCGAACTTTGACAGTTGTTAGCGCCTGTATTGTTGAAGCTGCATCTGTCAGATTAGCTGTGATTTATTCAGTCTGTTCAGTCTGGAACGACGACAAAACGCAAGAACTTGACTCACAAGAACTTGGCTTTTCGCAGATCACAACTTGGCAAGTTTTGGATCCAAGATACGAACTTGAACTTACACAGGAACTGAAGATAAATGACCGTAGACAACGACGTCTATTCGCTGATTGGGGTCTAGAGCAGTTTGAAACTGACTACTACTACTGATTTTCATCAAAAGTTCGTCTGTAACGATGAGACCTGTTTCTGGAGGAATGAGTACGTCAGCAAACAAAATTGTCGAATTTGAGACCCTACCAATCCACATGAGATCCAAGAGCGCCCAATGCATTCCGAAAAGTCACTGTTTGGTGTGGATTTTGGGCTGGCGGCGTCATCGGTCCATATTTCTTGCAGAACGACGGCCATGACCTGTCAACAGCGACCACTATAGGGCGATGATTACCAACTTCTTTTGGTCTGAATTGAATGATATGGTATCAATGACATGTGTTTTCAATAGACAGCGTAACTGTCACACAGCTCATGCCACATTGGACATCCTGTAGCAGCGATTTGAGGAGAGGGTCATCTCACGTGGTGGTGATGTGAACTGGCCACCGTGACCGTTCGACGTGACCTCGTTAGACTGTTTCTTGTGGGGTCTTCTTAAGTTGACAGGCCTTTTAAACAATAAGTTTTAATTATATCTCACACGCACTTTGTTTTATTTAAATTTAAAGATAGGAAGCACTTAAAGAAAGATACAGGAAGATATTCAATCCGCTGCGCCTCTAAATTACAAATTGACAAACAACACATCAAGTGCATCCAGCAGAAGGCAGCAAAGCTAATAAAACATTTCTACCAACTATTCAATTCAAATTCAATAATTTCCAAAATGAATGCCGAAAACTCCCTTTATTTGTTAACTATAACAATTTTAATCCATCTTTAGTGCTTCCAATAAATGTGTAAATCAATTTCATGGCGAATTACTCTCTGTTATACTATTTACTATAGAAATGTGGAATTCATTCCGTTTCTAATTAATATTAAATAAACTTAAAGAAAATAAATTAAGTGCTTCGACATCCATGCATTACTCGAACAATTAAATTAATTATCAGTATACTGTTTCGTGTACGAATTACAAATTGATCTATGCAGACAACTAACAAATTTTCACCCAACTTTGACCTACTAAGAATTCCTAATGTATTGGGAAATAATCAAACGATGATAATTACACATAGGTTTAGGTTGAGAGTCCCTGCTCCTAACTACATACACATACATGTATCTATACACGGTTTATTCTGAATAATATTTATTTGTATACATGTGAACGTTAACGTATATTTATTTACTTGTCCATCAGGCTTGTAATTTGGTGTGACTGTGTATTTAGTTCTGATTATGTTGCTTTCTAAAAGTGTTGACATCATTTCAATACGTTGTCTGTCAGAATGTATACGCTTCTATTGTTCACTCGTTAATGGTGCTACTGGCTTGCTGGCTGACTGGCTGACTGCACGATGGTAGCTCTCTTGTTGATAGCAGTAACTCTCTCAAATTCCTAGACTGGTATTTACCTTGTGAATGGTCCGAAACCGCCTCTTGTTCTAGCATCTTAGCCATCGCCCTATTGTCGGTCGGATGCCTCTTCGGTTTTCCATCAACTGATGTGCGTATGATACAATGCTGTGGAGTGGATTTTAGTTAGACCCAATTATCAATAGTGGTAACTTGATGGTCATTTAAATTTGTACGTGTGGTTAAAATATGTGTGTGTATGCGTGTGTACATGGGTGTGAATGTGTGTGTGAAGAAGTAATAATATTAAGTACCTGCGACTCGAAATGGAAACGAAATTAATTTTGCTTCGTGGAATACTCTAAGTCGTATTAAAAATGTGGTCCTGGTAATTTTAAGCGACCGTTGCGTGCCCATATACGGACAGAATACCTGTGTATGTATAAGGAAAGAAATGACACATTGATTAAGTAATGTATTATGTAATTTGTACAATTCATACGATTAAAAATAATTACCTATTGTGTGTTTGTATTAGCTTTTTGGAGTACTCGAATTTTGAAATTATTTTTCTAGTTTGCAGGTAAAATAGAAGAATAGTCCGAAGATAAGTACCCGGCCTATGACTCAAAGCAGGCAAAACCTGCTCGATAGATTCTACACATAATTCTTTTGCTGTCTGTATTCTCTAGATTTGCGAAATATATTCGACCAACAAAATGCTGTTCCATGTGTTATCGGAGTTTTAGTCGCGTAGAACGTTTGTAGATGTTGATGTGTTAAGCATCATTCTGAATTAAAAAGATGCCTTCAGTAATAACAACGAATATATATGGGATTAGGCGTGTAGTTTCCAGTTTAACTTCAATTAATTTCCTGGCTGCTCCTATCTCATTTTGCTTGAATTTGGTGAATCAGAGTCTCTATTTGACCAGTATATCATTGGCACACAGATACTTACTGATATCCAAAAGAAAATATACTACAAGCCCGAATTAAGCCATTGTTTTACAATATAAGGCTTGCTAAGTATTGTTGCATTACAGCAACTATTACGACAGCAGTCTGCAAAATAGGGTAACTAACATTTACAAGTTTTCTTAAAAAAATGAGTTTTGGTATTTTTATGCTTCTCAAAATAAACCCGGTAAGTATGTACCTACTTTCCCCAAAAACGCAAAATAGAGGAGGAGACTTCCTATTCTCAATAGGTGATGATTGGTGAATTGGACACCATATATTTTTATACCAATTTTGCAATATACATATGTCGCTAAAACCAAACCTGGTTCACCAAAAAGAAATACTCTAACGATGTTTCCCCCTAATTACTTGCTCATAAACATTCAACCAAATACCTCATGATCCAGAAAGTACATCCTATAAGAATGAAACACCGGGCTGGGAATTGGCGAATTTATACTAGACTTCTAGATGCTGTATACAAAGATCGCAACCAATTAAGTAAAGACCGAAGTGTTTCGAAAAAGTTTTGCAAAGGAAGTACTCTTACTAAGTAACCAGAATATACCAAACAAAAGTAAGAATAGTATATTGCAAGGATACATTGTATGAGACACAGTATAAAAGAAGAAGAGAGGAAATTTGCTGTCCTAATGTGCAACTGTAGCAGCCTATTAAATTGACGACTGTAGCGACTGCCCAAGCGTATTTTACAACTCTGCTATACGTTTTTATACGTTAAGAATTGTCTGCACTGACGAAATACGAAACACTTTCAAAACCTGTAAGCAGATATGTTTCTGTTATTTCAACATCAAAGTAAGTCTTAACGCCTGTACACCTCGATGGTGCTTAAAAAAAAACAACGTTGCGTGTATAAAACATCTCGTTTCAGTAACATATTAAAGCAAGACAGATGTAACCAAGTAAACACTATGTATCTTGAAAAATGTTGCGTATTGACATTTACCGGTAACAGTACAAAAAAGATATTAATTTCTTTTGAACAAACGCATAAATAATTAAAGCGAAGAACCAGATTAATGATTGCCAAACTTCGTTGGATCGGATTTAAGAAAAACGAAGTGAAAAAACCTTCGTGTGCAAACACACAAAGAGGCATTAATCCGGTGTCCGTATAAATTAAATAAAAGTGACATTAGTGTTGGTGTATGCGTGCCTATAGGTATCCGTGTGTGTGACAACAACAATAAGGGGTATCCGAAATAGCCTAAGAGTGCCGACGGACCCGGCAGAAGCATCAACCGCAACCACAACAAAAACCGAACCCCCGATGGTATTTTTATGGCGTTTGCCAACACCAGAATCAAGGCGGCTTCGTATTCATTCTCGACGTTCCTCGGGGCTTACTAAAAACCATCGGTCGGTCCAAACAGTTTCGGTTCTAACACGCTCGCTCGAATCCGGACCGGTCCATAGTCCGGTGAGTTCTGTGATATGTGGAGCCTCATCTCAAGCGAGTGCAGATGAGGATTGTTTCGTCGTCCCTACTTTAGTGCAATACATTGACATCTTTCGATTGTTATAAAACAGTGTTTTTGCTCTTTTGTTAAGCCATCAATGCGTTTTTGCTAACGCGATCAAGAGGCGTTTCGTACCTATGCCTACATATACAGGGTTTATAAAATGCCTTTACCAACACCTGGTGATAATTATTTTGTATAAATTGTACCCATATTTGCGATTAATTTACGGAATGTCATAAGGAGGGAGTGGAATTCTCCTACTTTTTACTTCATATTAGATAATTTGTTTCATGCCTAATAGTGACAGTTACTTAAAAATTTTACTCACAGATGTTTGGTACAATTTTTTCTGTAGATAGCAGTGGTATCGTTGGTGTAAATGGAAATCATTAAATTCCAATTTCTACTTATAAATCGAAGATTTTTCAGGTGTCGAGATTTTTCTTAGTTTTTTATTTGAGTTGCTCATAGTCGAGTACCATAGCGTACGGGTAGTATATCTGTTAGAATTTTAGTGTTTTAAAACATCTGGGCGTCGTAACTTTAACCAGGCAACCAGTTGAAAGTCACTGCAGCTACATCAACTACAGATAAAAAGTATTAGTATAGTGAAAAAGTATTTCTAACACAGCTGTCATTAACTGCCTCATCAAAAAGTCTAGTATTCACTTGCGTTGGGGGATAGTATAATATCATTTGTCTGTGTCTTTACATATACGAAGTATTAGTATATTTCTCTGGATGTGTTCTTCATTTATTTTTCAACTGCTAAGTTGTGATCAACCAGCTCTGCAAAAAAGATTGTGTTGGATGAATCTGCACCTTCCCCTTAAATAATCACAGTTTGATCACCACATGTGAAATGATCCAGCTGATTTATTACCAAGATACACATAGCGCAGTGTATTGGGATTTTTAAGAGGTTATTTATGTGGACGTACTATAACACATCAAAGACAAGTGAAAAGAAGAAACTTGAAGCGAGGTGCGTTCGTTGAACAAAATAACGATTCGTCCCACAGCTATTCCCAAAAATAGTCTTTGGACAACCATTTTTCGGGTAATTAAGGAGTTTGTCTTTAGTTCATTGTCTGAAAAAGGGCTTTTCTAAATTTTAATTAATAAGTAAATGAATACCTAATGAGGTAAGTTTGTTTCGTAGGAAATTATACAGGGTTAGTTAAAAGTATGGAAACTGCGATTGTCGTTAATATTTATTTTAAAGAATTATGTTCAATATAAAAGTTTGTTAGGATATTTTGATCTACATTTGAGAATATTTGAATTTTTTCTTTCTTCAATTGTTTTTTAGTTACGCCTGTTCGTGCAGTTTTTTTTAATGGGAACTAGTAAATTTTACTCTACCATTTGATAGAGATTTTTTTTCTCTTTACAATAATGTTTTTGTTTTTTTTAAATTCATTTTAATAACTTTTTATAAGAAAAGGCCGGTTCAAGTGTTTAACAGATGTTCGGTACATCGCAGATAGACAGAAGTGAAGCGATAAACAAACTCGAGCGACATAATTTTATTAGTGGTTATTGTGCACGTCAAATATTTGACAGAAATAATTTATTTCATTTCAATTCAGCAATTTGTTGCTGTTAATATTAACAATGACGAGTTTAAGTGAACATGAACGAATTGAAATACTTATAATGTTGGGTTACGGAGATAGACGCAGAAGTTTACAAGACGTTTGTAATTTATTTAATGATACGCATCCAAATAGAAATCCAATTTCTAAATCCGTTGTTGGTAAAACTTTAAGACGCTTTGAACAAACGGGTAGCGTTAAAGATTTTCCAAGGAGTGGTAGACCTAGAACAGCAAAACGCGATCTTAACAAACTGGATATTTTATTGGCTGTATCTGAAGATCCCCATTTATCAACCAATCAATTAGCGGCCAATTTCAATATTTCACAGTCATCGGTCGTGTCATTTTTAAAAAGTGAAAAGTATAAACCCTATAAGGTACACCTTGTACACGAATTAACGGAAGATGATTTTGATAGGAGATTACAATTTTCTGAAGAATTGTTAAATATTTGCAATAATAATGAAAATTTTGTCAACAGTATTCTTTTCTGACGAAGCTACTTTTTGCCTTACCGGTGAAGTAAACAGACATAACTGCAGATACTGGTTACCGGAAAATCCCTCTTGTTTTTTGGAGCACCATACGCAGTATCCCCAAAAGGTTAATGTTTGGATTGGCATTCTAGGCGGTCATATTATCGGTCCCTTTTTCATCAATGGTAATTTAATTTCGGCTCTGGATTTGCAGTTATTGCAAAATGAAATAATACCTGCCTGTGCTACGCTCTCTCTCAATGACAGTATCTGGTTCCAGCAAGATGGCGTCCCACCACGTTATGGTCTAAATGTTCGTCAATATCTGAACAACGTTTTTTCCCACAGATGGATCGGAAGACGAGAAACCATTGAATGGCCAGCCCGTTCGCCAGATTTAAGTCCTTTGGATTTTTTTCTTTGGGGATACGTAAAAAACAAAGTTTATACAGATAAGCCCAATAACGTGGAAGATTTACAAATCCGAATTATCAGAACGATATAAGCAATTCCCCGAGATTTTTTACAGAACTCTGTTCGGGGTTTTGTAAATCGATTGGGTCATTGTCAAATTACTAACGGACGACAATTTGAACACTTACTTTAATTTACTTTGTTATTAATTTGTTTAATTTTTCTTGTAAAAATTATTAAAATGAATTTAAAAAAAAAAAAATATTATTGTAAAGAAAAAAAATTCTCTATCGAATGGTGGAGTAAAATTTACTAGTTCCCATTTAAAAAAATTGCGCCGACAGGCGTAACTAAAAAAAATTGAAGAAAAAAAATCAAATATTCTCAAATGTAGATCAAGATATCCTAACAAACTTTTATATTGAACATAATTCTCTAAAATGAATATTAACGACAATAAATCGCCGTCTCCATACTTTTAACTAACCCTGTATATATTAGTAAAGGAATCATAGCAACAAAATGCGATACATACAAGGTATTAATTTTTCTAAGTACTATGCAGAAAAATAGATGGATAAGTAGTTGCGATCGCATAACACTGTATCAATAATATGGGTACGAGGTTGCATGTTCAAGGCAATAAGCACAAAAGATATAAACCTAGACTAAATAAAATTGCATAATACTATCTTGCCATAATTCTACCATATTTCTGCGTACGAAAATACTTAAGCACTTGTACGAAAGGAGTGAACATCTACATACACTATATGTAAAACCGACATCTAAGCTTTTCTAAAAGCGTAGACTTCATATATAATCGTGGAATATCGAAGCAATGCCAAGAAACTACAAATCAGATTTGATTACAATTTCTACAACTTTTTCATAAATCTCCGATTTTTCTAAGGGTTGTACCTTATCTTTAGAGTAACCGATCAGACTTCTGAAATTAATTCCTGAACTGTAAACCATCCTAAGATTCAGCTCCTTAAAGATTTTACTCAAACCTTTAGTGATAAAGGGAGCAAACGGGAGGGGTATGGTTGTTAAATCTCCTCGAAAAGTAATGGGTTTTTTCAAAAATTCTTAAAATTAAACTTTTTAATTAACTTATAGATAAATCTGAGGTTGGAACCATTACACCTGGCTGCATCTTTTATGATGTTAAGCTCTAAGGTGAACAGTCGATGAACCCAAAAATTCGGACTTGCCACTTCGTGTTGGGCACAATGATGGAAATCTGAAGGGATGAACCGAAGTTTACTGGTTTCTTTTCTATATACGTCAAATTCTAAGCAATTCATATTTCTAGTAACTGAGGTATCTAACAGGGTATGACCGGTGTTGACCGGTCAAACTGTTTATTTAAACTGTTAAGAAAATCGTTAATATTACATGTCTTGGCTGTTGAAAATCGCGGATATGGCATCCATATAGCTTAGCCAAACACTAGAAAAATATTTGCCCTTCGACTAAGCCCTTTCGAAAACAGCTCATCAAAAGGTTAGCTAAAAAGGGTAACAAGGAGTTGCCCTTTGCTGTCCCTTCCAGCTGTTCGTAAAAACTACCGTTGAATTGACAAATATGATGCTTCATACAGATGTCAGTTAGGCGTACGTGTCTATTGTCATGAATTTGATATGCACTTATCCACGCATATATGAGTTTTCTTAAATATTCAGTCACTTCAGATGTAATTGATAATTTGCATTATAAATAGGTATATAAGACGACTATT
>SMLS01046012.1:0-10977 GCA_004785975.1 Popillia japonica | reverse complement strand
CTACCATCTTCCTTCACTTCTGTTTGCATAACATCACCAGCAGCGTGTGAACCCAAGGCCATCTGTAGTAGATTCGATATACTAGTTGGAGAACCAACTCTACTCAATGTAGTTGCATTATCTGATATATCTAATGCATTCGCCTGGGTGGTATAAACTGAATGTTCTACTCCATTTTCTTCAGTTGAAGTAACAGCGACATACGTTCTAGTTAATTGATCTGTTTTTGTTGTTTGTATAACTTCATTATTAAAAGTAATATTCGTGACGATTGTAGGAGCACTGGAACTTGCACTTCCATTTCCATATACTGGATTTGATTTATTAGGAAGGTTGTCTTCTTGACTTAAATTTTCAAACTGAATTTTAGGTGCTATTGGTCGCTGTGTGGTTGTCAGATTGTCCTGAGATATTATGTTCATTTGAACAATTTGACGGCCGGTTTCCGCTTTATTTGCTAAAATTGGAAGTTTTCGTTCGACGATCACTGGTTTGGAACGAGGTCTGCGCCCTCTTCTGTTACAGTACCGCGGTTTTAACCTTTGGATTGACTAAACAAGAAACATAATTATGTACATTTATTCGAACAACAAAGACATACACTAAACAATGTAATTAGTAAAGGCATTAGTAAAGATAGCATATAATATTGGGTACTGTACGTCAAAAACTAAAGTTGCGTTTGTGTTTCGGTCGAGTCCACTATAAAGTAAAGCATCACACACCCCACGCCTCATAATATGAACATTCAGTTCGAACAACTTCCGTCATTGTTGAGAACTTGCCTAGCAATGCAAAAAATTGTCGGAGGAAAACGATTCAGATGAGCTTTTTGGTGGACGTGCGTTTCGAAAGTCATTCGTATGTGGAGGGAAGTCAAAGAAGTTCGACATATCATTGACTTTTGCGGGACAATGTTACCGTATATAGTCCAAGCCATCACACCACGCTAAGAAAACTTCAGAATAGCATTGTGAAAAATTGTTGATTTAATTTTCAAATCAGTCCTTCTAAAAGCATATACACACTACTTGTTTTTTAGAACATGCGGAACACCTCTTGAGTGCTGCTTATAAAATATAGCGAAAGGAGCGATTCTGGGCGGGTCAAGACCACTATTAATCCATGGCATCTGCCTGCGAGAGGTATTGGAGGTTACATACACAACGTATACGGTATTCTTCGGCCGCAGTTTTGGCGCGGTTTAACAAGATGGGATCCTACGATGAGAATTGGTTTAATCAAATGATCTGAAATTTGTGTAAATACACAGCCTATAGAAGAGAAATTTAGTATACCGCCTACCTGAATTAAAAACGATGATAGTTGGCGGGTTTCTAAAAGACAATATAAAGAAGCGGAATTGTACCGTTCTGAAATTTACTAGAAAAGTCAATTTACATACATCTGCTTCGATGATACTTTTGTCTTCCCCGAAGTATGACCATCAGGAATGCAACTAGACAGATGCGTTATGCTCCATGACATACATAAAACAATATCTTAATTAACCGTCACCTGATAGCTCCATATCTCAGCGGTAGATGCTCATTCTTTAACAAGCATACATGTCATTCTACTATCCCATAATAACTTACAAGCTCTGGTTTTTGTCAAGTCATATCCAATATCACATTAAAAACTTTCAAGCTCTCTAAATCTTGATATTGAATTTATTCATTAACACATATTGTTTTCTGTGAAATATTGAGTTGCGAGAGATGAAAAGCATACATGTCATTCTTCTATGCCATAATAACTTACAAGCTCTGGTTTTTGTCAAGTCATATCCAATATCACATTAAAAGCTTTCAAGCTCTCTAAATCTGGATATTAAACTTATTCATTAACACATTGTTTTCTGTGAAATATTGAGTTGCGAGAGATGAAAAACTCTATCGGTCAAGCAATATGTAATTCCATATAATTCCATATTCCTACCTTACCTTTAGGATTACTTTTATAGTTTATCTACTACAAACATCTCACTGCCCGGAAAATTACAACTAGAGAAACAAGAGACTAGAAACCTAAAATTCAACGCTAGAAAGAGAAGGCTGGTTACCAACCGGAGTCATTATTCTAGTTATAGTCAGTCAGCGATCACCATGTTACATTTATTATTACCTCCACGGAAACAAACAATTACTTACATCCAATTGTTCCCTTAAAATATCATTGGGTGAACTTGGCCTTCGAAATAAAATAGATGGCGATAGCCGCCTAATAGGTGTATCACAGTTCAAACTATTCAATGACTGAAACATCAAAACTTCACCATGCTGTTGTACAGATACAGGTTTCTACAAAGTAATAAACATTTTCTATAACAATATATACGGGATACTTTTATTGACTTACTTCTTGATTGTTATAAAATTTCTCTTTTGACGTTGTTACCGTTAAATTTTTGGTAACAATTTTATTTTTATTGCTACTGTGTTTTGACGTATCTTGACAAACATGTCCACATGGACATTGTATTCGATTTTTTCTGTAATGTAGCTTTGCTACTGACAACAATCTCTTCAAGGTAACAGATAAATCGTTTGGTTGTTTTATTAAACTGTCTTTAATATCTGGCTTGGTGCTACAATCTAATTCGTTTGTCGGTTCAATATTTTCTTGATTTTTGTTTGCAGCAGGTTCCTCTTCTTTTTTAATTACGTGTTCATCCCAATTATATTCCAAAATTAATTTAGAATCCGATCCAAACTGGAATAGAAAAACTAGATAACTAAACTAAAACTAGATTTGTTATGCTTCTACATAATAAAACTATGCAATGAATTTAAGACGAAACAGCATACAAATAGTTGCCACTCTAATAAAAATGTTGCAATTCTACAAGATTTAAAATATTATTATTCTTACTGCTATATGTAGAATATAATTATTCTACCAAACGTCTACCCAAGAGCCTTACAAAGAATAGTAATGCTTTCACTTAAATGTTTTATGTAGTAAAAATGAAACGGTATCATTACGGAAAAAATACAAGCTCAAGGTATCACAGCAAGGCTGAAATTAGTTGCTTGCAAGAATTTTTTCGAAACCTAAGAAAAAAAAACAAGAAAGGTACATACATATATGATTTTAGAAATTCCACCATTATGATCTTGGAGAGAAGAAGAGAACATGGGCACCAGAAAGATAAAAAAATATTGATTTCGTACCTGTAGATATAAAATAACTATTAACATAGATAAATCTTTTTGACTTTGTCATCGGGCTAGCAGAACAGTTCAAGATTCCACATCTGGATGTAAAACAATGGATTATTCGTTGATAGCTTTTAAGTAGTATCTATTGGATTCCAATTCGTAGAGCGAGATCAAAAATAAGTTACACAAATAGACTGTTGAGCATGTTCTGGGAAAATTCTTGCCAAGAATTAGTATGCTGCATAGAACAAATCCTTTCTTTTTTTGTTAATTCCACGCTTGTTCACATTTTTCTATTCATTCTAACTTTGATAATTATTGCTTTTAAATAATACTTACAACTAGTAGTAACTTTAGTTAGTAAAAAATGTATTTAATATTTGAAACATACTTTTCTGTAGGTATATACTACTGCATATTGTAGACATTTCCGATTTATATACGGTATGATGATAATATTTCTGAAGATGTACACTCTCTTCCTAAGGTAATGTCTCCCCCAGACAACGGGTTCATATCAATAACGTCTTCCAATGGAAGTACTCTAGCCGTCGGGCGACCTCGGTTATCCAGCATTGCTATAACCAAGGTCGCCCGACGGCTAGAGTACATCCATTGAAGGCATTATTGATGTGAACTCGTTGGCTGGGGGAGACATTACTTTAGAAAGAGAGTGTACATTCCACAGATATTGATCATCTACATACAAAAAAATAAAAGCGTTTTAATGCAAAATTACCATTAAATACATATCTCCTATGGATAGTGTACCGCAATCCATTAAAGTCCAACCATTTCTAATTTTAGCGATGTCATTTTGCTTCTTTTCTAGATCTTTAACGTCCGGTTTAACTTCAGTCGGTTCCTGCTTTTCATCACTACTGCCGGCACTTCCAGTACTTTCGTGGCATTGCTGGTGGTATTGTTGTAGAGCTAACAGTGTGTTAACAGCTTCGTCGATAACTTCGCTAACAGAAGCAGGTAATTCCTCGCTTACGCAATTTTCATTATTGTCGGTTGTGACGATTTTGTTTGTCGGGGATTGTTTCTCACTACTACTTTCTTGTCTGGGTCGTTTCGTTCCACCTCGTTTTGAGTAACCTACTACAATAATGATTAGTGAGTGCACATTTTGTTAAGTCGAGAATATATATTCAAATGGGAAAATCGAAACAGCTGCTGTTTGATTATCACTGGACACAGGTGGCATAATAAATTAAATAACAACCTTTTGAAAATTTCCTACTTCCTTCTTTTTTACTTACTTTCGGGTGAATATCGCGAATAATTTCTTCCAAACTACGTTGACTAATATTTTGCTGTAAAATATAGTACACTTTCGTCCCCTTTGCTAGGGAATAATTTGGGCAGAATTCTATGTCTTTGTTTAAAATTTGATCACACTACAATATATACTTATTCACAAAGCTCTTTTTTTGCCGAAAAGCACAAAATCATGAACATATTAAAGTTTATTTGGTACAGAAGTAGAAATGTGTTTCTACTAATTAATTTAACCAACTACGTCAACTAATGCAATTTGCCGATTGTAATAAAATTAATTTATAACCCCCTTGGATGTTACTCAACAACACTCCTCATTACAGTCAAGGTATATGCAGGATGTAACGTACTCTTATTGTACTTAACATTCCGTAATCTTAAAATAATTTCTGTGAGGTTAACCAACCCATTGTAGAGTTACTATTTAAAGATCGATCAATGTAAGTATTCTTATACAGGGTATTACAGCAACAAAGACAGAGTAGGGGTTTTTACTTATTTGTTTGTATTTCATAAAACAATGCGACGGCTGTATCTGCGAAAGCAAAATTAAACTCTTAAACTACGAGATAACGCTGATGTGTTAGCATTTTTAAAGAGCTTTGAATGCTAAGGGTTCAGTAACATCAATATGAGTCCGTATGAAAACGGCATTGGAGATTAATCGATAAAGGAACATTTATTTTAAATATATCCACCATCATTTTCAGTAAATTCCTGCTCACGCGTGTCGCTAGTAGTGTGGAATGGAGTTCGGCGATTTGGAAAACGCTGTTTATATGTCAGACAGTTTGACGAACATTTCCACCTTTACCATAAATGAGAATCATGTTGTACAGTTTCATGCGTTGTGTAAACCATATACGAAACATCTACATACGACATACGGAACAGACTGAATCCGATTGTGTGTTGCACACTGGTTAAATTTTTTCTATCGCTACACCCACGCCGCGCTACGATATGCTATAGTCACACGCAACGTGCAATGCTTAAAACACAGTGGCGCGACGAATATTATCTAAATATCTTTGTAATTTTTTCTAGTGTCTGGGAGGGAATTTGCGCAAAATATTTTGGATTTAAGTTTAATAAAATAATATCAGTCCATTTTTCATATTTTTTACTTTTATTTCAAAGACAACCTGTATATGAAACTTAAGCAATGGCTCCATTTAGCAGAAGTCATTTGGGAGCTGCTACGTAGTACAGTGTTTTGATTGGTCGAAATTTAAATTTTTGCCAGTTACAGCAGAGTTCTCCAAGGGCTGTCAGCTGCTGGCTTCTGTCAAATACGTACATTGATACATTTATAGGCATATAGGGTTGTGCTGATTGGAAAAGTTGCATAGAATGAAAACTTAATATAATAAAGTTGGTGCCAAAATCAATATGGCAACGTTCGATCAAAGGATATTACACGAAGCATAAGGAAGATTTGTTCAAATTGGCGAAATAGATGGCAATTGTAGGACATTTTTGTAGGATATTGAAACGTAAAATTTTTAGAGACCCTGGATGCTTCTGCACCATATCTTTCTTCAATCTCCTTTAAATAACGTGTGCTTTGTTCGTAAAGTTTTTAGTTTATTCTTTTTTGCAGACGACAGAAAAGTTTCAGTAAATTGTATTTTCACTGTACTGTAACTCAATTAAACATAATGTACGTGCCATCAAACCACCAAGTAAGTAAACAAATGGAAAGAGTAATGTGTACAATCAGTTCTAAAATTGAGTAATTGTTATTCTTTTTGATACTGTATCACTTCATAAATTCATCTTTCTCATAATCGTATTACTTTTTTAGTCTTACTATTTTTGAAAATAATAAACTTTGGATTACCAAGGTATTTTAACGAGATATCTTGTAGTTTGTTAGATATTGTAATATTTGTGATAGACAATGAAGCTCGTTTTGACTGTTTCAATATATGTATTACAAGACAGAATTACTAGTAAATCTTTTTGCCAATTTTTTGAATTAAATATATTAATTACTAGGTACACACCCTATATATGTAACTAATAGCTAGCATTCCTTTATTTTCAAAGAAAAACGCATAGATCAGTGGATAAAGAGATTTGTCTAGGGTAGATTCGATATAAACGTTTTTGTACTAGAATTCCAAATATATGTTCCGCTATGATTGATTATGGACTATTTTAACACTTTCAATCAAGTCAATACACTTCAGAACTTCCTACATTAAACAAAATCTTAAAGAAAATAAGGAAAGATCAAAATATACCTCCAACGAGTCGTTCAACGTTGTACAAATTAATGAAAATGCTTAATTTTAAGTAAGTTCGGGTATTAATTGTTTAAGTGCTTTATACAATACAGAGTATGTATTTACAGATATTTAAAACGTAATAGCAATAGTTTACTGCTCGAACGTGATGACATTGTTTTGTGGAGAGGAAGATATTTATCTTCGATATCAAAATATAGAAATGAACAACGCCCAATTTAGACAAAACATGGCTGAATGAAAGGTACACAAGAGCAAAAGTGTGGGTAGATTTAATGTTACAAGACGCAGACAAGCATTTATAGGTGGTGTAACTACTGGTCTAAAAAATCCTACTGGTAAAGACGCTTAATTATTTTACATATTGGTTCTAAAAACGGTTGTGTTGACGATGGGTTACTACTATTTGAAGGAAGAAAAACAGTCAATTACCACGATGAAATAGATGCAAATCTTTTTAAGGAGTGGTGAATATTTTTGAAGAAATTACCTGATAATAGTGTTATTGTAATGGATAATGCATCTTACCATAGCAGAAAAGGGGGAAAAAATACCAACTTTAACACGAAAAGCAGAAATGCATGAATGGTAAAAACATACCGTTTGATCCTTTCATAGTGTGATTAGAGTTGTTGGAAATAATAAATAATCACAAATAAAAAATGAAGTAGCTGCAAAAAGAAAAGCTTCAAATTAATTGAAGTGAGAGACCTTTTGTTAACAGCAATTAGAAATGTAACCTCAGAAACGTGGACAAAATGTGTGGAGCATGTAATTGAAGTAGAAGACAAAATGTGCAAGTTAGATGGCTTAATAGATGATGTGCTGGGACCATTTATTATTTCTGTTGGAAATGATGCCAGCAGCGACAGTGATTTTAGCATCGACAGTGATAGTGTTTCTGGTGGAGTACTGTAGAATTATGTATTTAAAATAAAATATAATTATTGAAAAATTAAGATACACCTGTTTTTGTCCATATATAGTTTGGTGGACCAGCTAGTGCTTCTTTCTATTGTAATTTGTAATAGTATGTAACATCAATTTTAAATTTCTAAAATACAAATTTAATGTTCCAACATACTACTACAACAAATATAATGCAACTAATAAAATACATATTAAAATTATTGTGTACTTATTTTTATATAAATGTGTTGTATACGTGAAATACCAAATGTAAATAACAAGTACTTGATTTCATTGTAATTCATTTAAATTTACCGCCAAAATAGCTGTCCGTTTAATTTACCTAATGTGAAGCGGATTTTAATAAATAATATTTGGTCCTCTTAATAAAAAACAAGGTATAGCTCTGCATCTTGACTGCAGAGGAGGCTGGCATTAACATCTAATGGTATAACTCTTTTACAATACCTTTTTCGTAAGGAATGTACGATAAAGTATATTTGTCGTGGCTCTGTAGATTTCTAGTTCACTTTATATAATCAATTTGTCAATAAGCCTGCTTTTGCCTAAAGTCTTAAACAAATATGTACTTAAGTACTTTACGATGGGTAAATATTAAAAAGTTATTAGTACAAGGCTAGTAGTTCCAATATCTACATGAGTCATTTTGAAAAAAGGAGAACTAGCAAATGATACAATATTTTAAAAATACCTCTACAGTTTGGATATGATTTCAACCATAGTTGTTCACCAGGAGTTTTAACACCAAACCTTTCTTCATAAGCATTTAAGCATACACTTTGGCTTGTTAGATATTCACTTAAATTCAGTGTAGGTAGCTCAATATTGCATGTATTTGGTGGAGCAAACCTCAAGATAGGATCAGCCATTATTTTATTCTCCTCTTCCATTTCCTGTATAATCTGGGAATCACCATTAGCACATTCTTTAAATGATTGTAGTATTTTCTCACTCTAAATTATTCTTAAGGAATAACATGTAATATTTCCCTATATATCAAAACCACTAAGAAACAAAGGATACTTCAGCAACACGATGAGTTTTCCATCTATCACTCATACACGTTAATAAAGAACTTAATCTTTTTTGCAGTGGTAGCACTGTTCTGACTCGTGGATTTTGGGACATGTTTTGGACATACATCCAAGTACTCATATCTTTAGGCACTAATTGTACTGTTACTCGTGCTGGTAGCTTCAAATCATTTTCTTTTTCTAGAAAATATGTCTTACTGAATGATTAGAAATATAATAATAAAGGCTTACCATCAAGTTGATTGAGTTTACGCAAAGCTTTACACATTGG
The DNA here is from genome assembly GCA_004785975.1 of Popillia japonica. NCBI lineage: Eukaryota > Metazoa > Arthropoda > Insecta > Coleoptera > Scarabaeidae > Popillia > Popillia japonica. Next base: position 2,042 of record SMLS01046012.1, on the reverse strand, counting down.
TGTTTTTATTCGAATTGTTTTTCCTTTTACACGTATTGCAACAGTGCCTCTATATATTAACTCGTTTAATTTAATACAAGTCTTTTCACTAATTATTGATAACTTTTTTCGTAATTCACCATAATTGATTAATCCATATAATTCTTGTGCAATCTTCTTTACTTCTGCAATATAAATTTAATAGCAATAGAATATAGAAACAAATGGATTTTGCAAACATTAACCACATTAGAAGTTATGATTTGCTTTAACGGTTTTAAATGATTATAAGGAATTCTACTGATTCACTCATTTGAAAAACTACAAGGCAGTGAAGGCTATCAGCTCATCTAAACTTATTTGTCACTACTTACCATCTGAGAACCTCAAGTGTTTTGATATTTTATGCCACGTGCGATAGTACAGATGCCGCATTTGCTCTTTGGTTTTTATCATTGTTTCAGCTACACCTTTCTTTTTTAATTTATTGCTAACATAAGAATATATTGCTTCAAAATCTTTCCCAAATTCATTTAAGGCTTCAAAAAATAAATTTTTATCTTCTTGTGTCCACAATGGCCTGCATACCTTCCTAGTAGTTTGTAATTCTGGTTTAGTTTCTTCTTTAGTTGATAGGGGATCTGGAATTGAAAATATATATACATATCTACATAGATGAGACAATACTGCATTAAAAGCAATATAATACCTTTTTTCTCTTGTGTTGTCGATGTGGATCCAGAAGCTGCATTTGCTGAATCGAGTTTCATCTTTTTGAACACTCGAGCACTAGTTCTAAGTTGTAAACTTTTTGAATCTGAACCTTCCACATTATTATAGGTAGTTACAGAACCTAGCAGATCTTCGATTGGTATATTTTGTTGGAGAATAATTTTACAATTATTAGGCAAGTCATTATTCATCTTTATGTTGTTTTGTATCTGTCTTACAAATAGATAGAATTATTAAATGAGATAATAACACAAATATATTTTAATATAAACAGTTTATAATCCACCAAAATTATAGAATGACATGATCGTTTTACCATAAATTGTTGTTGCTTTGTATCACAATCCGTAAACAAGAGCAAAAAATAACACCATATTTACTCAAGTACATTGCAGACAAACCAATTATAAAATTTGAAGTGTCTCCCAATTTTTGAGGCATTGTAGTATCTTTTAGAGACACAATTGTATATTACTACTATTTATCGAAGTGGATGGTACAGGTATATAAAAGCGTGGAAACTGCGGGAAAGCAGGAAAAATTAACATCGAAAGCGGGATTTGCAAATGGCGATCAGATCTTCTTCGAAATAATTGGTGTACAAAAGTTGTATAAATTTGGTAAAAATTGAAGCTTGTGTTAATTTTTAATTTACAATGTATTTGGTCAATCTAAGGTATACTTTACCTTAATTTAAAGTTGAAATAAACATACAACTTTCCGTCAAACAAATATAAACACAAACACTACACACATAATAAACCCGTGCATGAATGCAAAGCTTACTCCTTTCTACCAACTTTTAGATATGAATATTGTGGATTACATAGAAGCTTTTTTAATTGAATATTTTTAGAAAAATATAAGTACGAAGGATCAAAAAATTCATATACATTGATAATAGATATTTATTTTGCTTTAAAATCTAAGGAAAGTCGCGCTAACCCTCTAAGTTGTAGTAAGGCATATTTTCAAAAATTATATAAAATGAAAATTCCAATAAATTAGGTACCTATATGTACATATGGAATTAAATAATGAACATTTGTTGACATAATCTTTGTTGTAACAATTTATTTTACTTTTATACAGAGATATTACATTTTATTTAGTATATAACACAATAATCGTGTTCTCTGTACACGTGTTTATATTTATAGTTATATAATTTTGCCCAAAATATTGAACAACTGCATATAACCGGCAAAATGTGTTTTATAAGTCCTTTATTGAAATGCATCTATAAGTATACTTAATTATCAATACGAGAATCTACCCAATCCAAATTTGCAGTGGTCAAAAATGTATACTGATACAGTTAAGAATTATTT
>ML215786.1:0-16780 GCA_004785975.1 Popillia japonica | reverse complement strand
ATGTATTAGGAGGAGGTATATACGAATATTTTACGGTAACAGGCGCGCTGTTTTGGCGGGAAATTTGAATTGTATTAGGAGCACAGCAACGGCGGGAAATTTGAAATGTATTAGGAGGAGGTATATACGAATATTTTACGGTAACAGGCGCGCTGTTTTGGCGGGAAATTTGAATGTGTTAGGAGGTATGACATGAAAATTATCGTATTAGGATCGCATGGATGCGATTTTTTTGTTTCTTTTTTTATTATTTTTGATACAACACAAATAAAATGCAATATAGACTGAAACATTCTTTATTGAAATAACTGTAAAATGATACAGGATGATCAGAAATATATGTAAAGAGCATTACAAAGAAATATATGATAAATATCAATTTTTCCATGTTTTTAACAATAAATATCAACATATTTACACGTTTATATACAGAATGTTACAAAATGTGCGTACAGATTGAATAAAATATTGAAATTATACAATTTTTACATGATTTTAAAGCTAAGTAAAAACAGATTTACATTTTTATATACAGTATGTTACAGAATACATGTACACATTAACAGAATTTTGAAATTATGCAATTTTTACATGCTTTAACGCCAAATAGCAACACATTTACACTTTTATATACTGTATGTTACAGAATACATGTACAGATTAACAGAATTTTGGAATTATGCAATTTTTACATGTTTTAACGCTAAATAGCAACATATTTACACTTTTATATACAGTGTGTTACACAATACATGTACAGATTAACAGAATCTTGGAATTATACAATTTGTACGTGTTTTTAACGCTAAGTAACAACAGATTTACATTTTTATGTACAGTATGATACAAAATTTATGTACACTACAAATAGGATCTTGAAATTATACAGCAAGTGTGTCCGCAATGCCAATGTTGTATACGGCCGCTTCTCCCAGTGTTCCACTTCTTGGAGACGTTCCTCCTTCGAAATTATGGTTCCCCGTCGTAGTAAAACTGCAAATAGAAATAAAATATTAGTAAAAATACCAACAAAATGCTAAAAGTAAGTATTCATAAGTCTGCAGCGCATCTTTGGATATAATTAGATCTAATTTTATGTTTAAATGGCTCTGTACGGTAATATTTCCTATACGAACACTGGACGGTGCTGTTCGCAGCTTTTCTGCAATGGTCTTTTTATAGACTACATCGATAATGCCGCAAAAAAACCCACAAAAGCGCAATTGTTTTTACCCTTTTCCTCTGCTAGTTTTTTTTATATAATCAATAAAGCATTTACACGGCAAAATTAATCAACTTGTATCTATCTGTGGTACATGTACAATATACAGGAGCTTTGAGAACATTTTTTTTAGTATACAGAGGATTCCAAAACGGCGTGGCACATCAGAGTTGTATTTTTCTAATAAAACACCTCTTCTGTGTACTAAAATTGATACTTAATCTCGAATAATCTACAGTTTTATTCGAACACGATACCACCTTTATATTATACGTAAAACTCGATACAAAATATTCAACATTGCTACAAAACAAATTATACGTTTAATCTGTTTTAGGGGAACCTTTATCGTTGGTCGTATTTTTTGAATGTTATTTTTGGGTTTTATAGTGCTGATGCTTCGACTTGTAGTTCATGTAAACGTAAAACTGGAATTTAGATTACATTTAGAATCTTCAAATCTACATACATATACAGAATTTAACGGTCTTATTTGTTATTTTATCTTAGACATACACACTCTTGTAGTAACGAGTTTTGCAAGATCTCACGAACAAGAAAAGAGGGAAAAAAAAAATAGAAAGTTCGTCTTAAAGTGCCGAAACACTTGATACTGCAAAGTTTGCGGTCCCGAGTGGCTCATATTAAATCTGACAAAACTTATAGATGACCTCTCACCGGATATATTTTATAGAATTACTTTCGTTTATTTCACAATTAATAAAACTTATAGTAAGAGGCGAAAAAAAGGACTTTTTCCTTTTAATGCTGGTGATTCCATTCGGGATAACGGCTTTGTGGAGAATGTACCTTATCATTTAATCTGTGGACAGTCGATACGTTAGGGGATTGAGTAAGATTACCTAAATCTGATAAGAAGGCATTAATTCTCTGTGTTGATTAAGAAAATAGCACAGAGGACGAATAAACGAATGTAAGTTGTATGTGTTCTATTTTAAACACGTTCACTATAAATATAGAATAATATTAGCATTTAAATATACATGTTCGCAGCATTTATTCCGTAAAATGAAATTTGGGTCGTTTGAAATAGTCTTAAGATTGACATTTCGTTTACGGGGCGGCAGAGAAATAATGCGGTATCTTTCTGGACAATCTCCAAAACAACGTGAGTGACAACTTCGGTAATTAATGATACTTCTTTCTCTTTTTTTCCGCTTGGGATCCTTATACGTAGGATTCGCGTGCCTTTTGGGCCCTGCAAACAGAACGAGTTGGTTCGTGTGTTTTCCTCGAGACAACGGGGACAACTATTGATTACGGAAATAGGACGATGTTAATAATCTGACAAATTCAATAAAAGTGAAGATATCGTCTCTAAATATGGGAACCGGGGGAAAAGATTCAACACTTATTTCCTTTCCACGTCGTCCGTAGACGGACTAGAAAATCTCGAAGGGAAATATTCTTGTTAGCGCTGCGAAAGACAAATTACGTCGCATTTTTCAAACCGCACAGACTCTCACCATCGCAGTCACCTTCCTGTCCCACTAACAAATTGTTCTTTTATATTTGGGAACGCCAGGTAAGATATTCCGACAGCACGTGAATTAAAAACAAATATTTCGTACCCCTGGCAAAAGTTTTACGCCTTGGAAATCGAGACGAGAATATATAATAAATAGAAGCAGGGCGGAAAGAATAGGAGATCATATAACACGTTTACGCGGTTTTGCTTGTTAAATTTAAAACTTCGTCATAGTTTATCGGTGTGGAGCTGTTAATTAATTCAGAACAACGACGTATTTAACTCAATACAAAATTTATCGATTGGATTCGCTGTAACACCGCAACAAAGTGTATCAAACATCTATCTTCCTCTCCTGCATATGATAAAAGTAAAAGAAGCACGGCGGAATAAATTATTAGCCAACTTCGGTGTATGGCTATTTAACATTTCAAATCGTATTCGAGCCGTGATGTATACTGTATCAATATTTGGCATCATCATATCGATTCTACAAGCCAATATTTCAAACAAAATCTCCACCAATTCCCGCAGTCAAGTCAGTGCATTCATTCAATTGTCCAACATGCGAATACACTACCAGGCAAAAGAACGCGACCCGGCAGGAAGATTCTAAATTTAAATTTACATTAGTTGTAGTTAGTCCTAAATCGAAAGCGATAATTTAGGATGCCGCGATAACTCTCGATTCTATAATCGTTATGAATGGTGTGTAATCCGGTTTAGAAAATCCGGGAATATATGTGCCAGATCTAATTATATCGGGGTAATGTTGCGGTAAACCACGGTATAACAAATCAAAACACGTCAGATCCAGAGCAATATACATTATAGGCGGTAGCGTTCGATATTTTGCAAATAAAAACTATAAAAATAGTTTCCTTACAACATGAAAGAACCCGATAAACGCGCTGCTGGTGTATGAAAGTGCCCTCTGAATGCTTAAGCTCGACTAACATAGATTTTACCTCCTCATTTTTTAATGATGTTTACATTATGCCTCATTAAAATTCACATTCTGCCTCCGTAGATAGCTTGCGCGACCAAATAAGCCATTAATACATAAATAGGTTTAATTGTCGAAGCGAGAGTAAAAGTTGGATGTAGACCAACAATTACTTAAATATGGAAGTATGATCGAACTTAGAATTATACCCTACACGGCAAGAAATATCGATTATGAAATGAAGAGATTGATTCAACATTGATTTTACAATATTTAACTCCTTATTAAACTATCACCCTTCTAAACGAAGGGGTGTCGTTTGTTGATAATCAAGCGCATTAACTGATAATTGGTCCTAATGAGTTAACGTCGACTATCGTCAAAGATATAAGGCGAAACCAAGAGAGATAAGATGCGAACGGATGCAAGGTAGATAGCGTACGTAGATTACTTGATTGTGAATGTGGCTGAACACCGCACTGCAGCGTATCCCAACATCCCCAACACGGGCACAGACAGGGTAACGCGGTGGGTACAACACACCACCGAAGGTCTAAACCAGCGCGTGCGCGCCTCCTAGCTAACGGGACGCATTTGTAGAATAGTCGGCAATCCCTCGGGTACAGTTTCTTGGATTCAGGACATACGGGGGGAACTCCTTCTCCCACCTTTTGCCATGCACAATTCATACGTTTTAGTGTATTTCAGCGGTTTTTCTGCAAAAACACATGATCCTATATATATACACACATACACATACACAAAACGTACTATCTACGCTGTTTTAGCTCGCGTATATAACGCCTTATGTATACATACATATATACCTAGCGGAGAGAGCGGACGATTTACAACGAGTGTTGGTATAATTTAAAATTATTCCTCTAACGTATCTAACTATGTACATACATACATACGTACAGCGGCAAATTTTATATTTATATAAAGAGCTCGGGTTTTAATTTGACTATTAACGACCATATCATACGAATTAAAAGTGAAATAAACGACAAGAACACCTACCCCATAATTTCAATTTCGCTCCCGGGGGGGTCGGACGAATTTTAACAGCAAATGCGGCAATCTCCGGCGAAGTACTCTCCGGCTAAGGGTCCCTGAGTAGCACAGCTTTACAGCATCACCTGCAAACAGATATATTCGAAAGTTAGAATACACGAAAGAAGTTTTAATTAAGTTATTTGCATTGTTGGAATTTAGAAAAATTGCGGGATAAATCTCTGGCGGAGAATCGCCCAAGTGAAACTACGCGAAAGCGCAACTATTTATTTTTAATTAAAAAAGAATCACGCCAAGATTTTGTGGAAATACCTCTAAGCAAAGATTGTACGTTTATTTTAGTTTTAATGGTTGGGAAATTTTGAAAAAAAGTATAACAAAAGGCTGGTTGAAATATCTGAAGCAAAGTCTGACTTTTGTAAAGAAAAAATCGTTTCCATAACCACAGAATAAAACTCCCACCCCTTGGGAGTCTACAGAAGAGGCCCCAACCCCTTGTGCGGTCAACAAGATTAGGCAACAACCTGCACAAGACAAGAAACTATGAAGCTTCTCAAGCAACAGCTTCCAAATCGTATGATTGCAAAAAAGGAGCAATCAGAGCTTTGTCAAAAGAAATTCGTTAGAACTCTACACATTTTTTATTCCCACAACCACAGAATGAAATTCCCACCCCCTCAGAGATCCCCTAAACAACCCTGACCTCCTGTGAGATCAACAAGATGAGGCAGCAACCTGCACAAGACGAGAAACGACAAAATTTCCGAATTAATAGTTTCCAAATCGTATAATTGCAAAAAACCAGCAATCTTCTGACTTGGAGTCGTCTAAGGAGGACACCACAAAATCCACAACCACTAAAAACCAAAATTAACATTGAGGGCTGCTGCAATGCCAGAAAATATCAAAAAAATCATTAAAATCTTTAAGAATCCTTATTCCTACAGGCACAGAATGAAGCTCGCAGCCCATGAGACTCTCAAGAAGGAAACACAACCCTCTGTGGGATCACCAATACGAGGCAGCATCCTACAGAAGACGAAACATCACGTAGAAAACAGCAATCTTCGTTTTTTGGGGGGAGCATAGCTTCGTCTAGGGAGGAAACCTCAAAACCTACAACAGCTAAAAACCAACATTAAAATTGAGGACGCCAGAAAATATCACAAATAAGATTCGTAACCTACTAATGCGTCAGAGTTTTATCGAAAAAATTTCATTAAAACCCTTTAGACCTATTCCATTCCCACGACAGAATGAAATTCCAACCTCGTCTGACTCCCCAGAAGAAAACGAAAAACGATGTTGCAGAAAATTGCACCATCTTTTAGAAACAATTAAACGAATTTAATTCTAGGTTAAGGAGCCCAATACCAGCAAAATAATTAATAAACTCACATTAAAAAGAAAAAAAAATAAAATTCCTACCTTACAGTCGCACTGTATACCCTGTATACCATTCAGGGGAGGTCCCAGGAAGTTTGGCGGCAATCGAAGCGACAATCACCGGATAACCTCGGCAGCGATCTTCGGAAACATCCCACATTATATAAGTCCGATAAGTCCAACAGAAGGATATCTGTAAAGAATTAATACGATAAGATTTACGACAGAAATTAAACATTTTATGTATGTAGTTGAGAGGGTTATTCGAATTTGTACGAAAATGGCGGCGATCTAGCGATTAGCGCCCCTAGCGGGAAATAGTTCAACTCGGTGGAGAGCCGCGCTATTAGGTCGGTAATACAGTTACGTGTAATTTAGTTTTGACGTTTCCCAGATGAGGTTCGGCTATTAAGAGGTAGATGGCGATAAAATTTAATAATAATTGTGAAAAGATTTTAAAACTAATTTAGTTTTAATTTTAATTAAATTGCAATTTTAGGGAAACACGAAACAGGGGTTAAAATTTAACAGATTTTTATTTTAAAAGTAAAATATATTTACATTGAAAAAAACAAAATTGCTCAATATACACTGTAGGTACTACATGAATCGTGTGTGAAACGGAGATTTGGAGTACTTACCATTTATTACATTTTTTTTTTTATTATTGGGATATATCTATGCTTGTGGATAAATTAGAATAAATTAGAAAAAGAAAAATGCGCCTTCAATCTTGTTTTAATTCAGAGAGAATGTTTGTTTCCCTTTTTTTTTTATTTTTTTAAATTCTAGTATGGAAGACAAAATACAAAAATTAAAAAGTTTAAAAATATGTTTCGAGTTTTCATTATATTTATATTTTCAATAGTAGGATACAATAACATACATTTATATGAAAAAACAACAAGATAATTATTAATTTCTTGGATCGTAATTAATAAGTTTCTGAACTGTTTTTTTAATGGTTTCAATTTTTATTTAATTTTTTAATTTTTTTTGTTTTTTTTTGATGTAACTGACACATATATTTCGTGAATGAACTCTAGAAAAAGTAGTATCCCGTGAAAAATATATATATATTATATGTATTTATATTAACTATATATAATATATATAACATAACGTTTAAAGAAAAAATATATATGTATATATTGGCCAGCAGTTCTGTATTGCAAAGATCCGTGCTTGTTTGTTTCCTTTATTTTGGTACCCCGATATTGTTTGAATTTGTGCAAGAAGGCAAAGAAGTAAAAAATTTTGCACAATTAACCACATTTATATGAGTTCATACATCAATTTATCACAAGTTCGAAGAATTCAATCGTTTTCTTACACTACAAATAAATCGTTACAAAACAGAATTCGAATAACTCACTAGTCATGTACTTGTAATTATGATATGATAAACACACAATAATTTAGTCTCTCGCATTCTATTTTTGTTATAAATTTATTTTCTCGATTTACGTAATTAGTAATTCTTATTGGTGTTTAAATATACAATTTAGATGATTATTATTTATGTTAATCTACGAACATATACACAAAAATCTTCATTTACTGCATTTTTACACGATTATTCCGCAATTATCACTTTTATGTCTTTTTTCCCCATTTTAAAGATTGCTTTGGTGTTTACAGGCTATTTTAGTTTTAAGTTGATTCGAATCGAGCAGATTTAATTTCACCCATATCAGAAGGAATTGCTTTCGAGTCTGACGTCATCAGAAGGAACCAGAGATGATACGATCGAATTAAAACAAAATTGCGGAAGATCGATGCTAATCGTATCATCTCTGATTCTCCAACAAGCAAGTACGAGTTTATTGCTTATCTCACGATATATTGCGCTGGAAGTACGAGATGGGATTTCCTAAAATGGAAGTATAATCCTATCTTAAATCGCAGGATAGCGGAAGGGGGTAAAAATGTAAACAAAAAAATTAGTATCACCATTTCCACATCTTTAAAAAGCACAGCTTCGCAAGTTTATTGTAAAAATTCTGTTTGTGTGCGGTGGAAGACGCAGATGCCCTCTGACAAGTCGTGGTAACGAAATTTTTACAATAAATTAAGTTATCGCGGCCGTGATAGCCTAGTACTAATCTAAAATCTAAAAAAGATTAGAATTAATTGAAATTACGTATTGTCTTTTGTTATGTTATAAATGCACTTGAATATAAAGTTTTATAGACATCGAAATTATCACCGCTACTACTATACAACCTTTGTTCCTGTTTTTTAATCTAATAGAATCGGATTATCAGATTAGAATCAAATTAGAACCAAATTAGAATACCAAATTAGAATAAAATTAGAATGCAATTAGAACGAAATTAGAATCGAGTTAGAATCAAACTGTAACAAAATTGGAAATGAAATTAAATAAATAAAAAGGAAATCACTAATAATATAGTTTATTTTTTTAAAGCATAAAGTAAGAATAATGTACAATTTAAAACAATATTCACAAACTATATCTCCTTGTTTATATTTCCTTAAATCTTGCTTTGAATAATCAGATTTCGATATTTTCGCAGATATCTGTTTAAATTTAATAAATGTAAATAAGAAAATTAAAATTAAAAAGGAAAGAATTAAAATAAAGAGGAAAAATAGAAACTGTAATACATTATCACAAGTTTTTCTTTTCTTTGTATCTCTATATACGAAAATTATACTAATACGAACAGTTCTTTCATTTCTTAGGTATCATACAGATTGTTCAAAAGAGAAAAACGAAATAAATTAAAAATGAGAAACTACACACGAGTCGAGAGTGAGATTTGGAATTCCACCTATAAAATACACAATGTTCTAAAAAAAAACGGAAAAGGAAGATTACATTGAACAATCTGTACATTATAGTTAAAGGTAAATATTTATAAAAATTTGTAAATATGTAATTCCTATATAAAAAAAAGTAAATGATTAGTGAGTTATATTATTCATAAAATTTCGACGATATCTTCAATTATTTTTATCGGAAGTAAGCATATTTATGTAAATGTGATGAGAATACAATACAATAAGATAAATGCAAGTATGTATGTACCATAATTTTGTCTCGCTTCCTCTGTGTACGATTAAACAATATTTGTATATGTAAAATTAGTCCTCGACGAGACAATTTGAGATTAATAAGCAGATATAGTAATAAATACGTATTCGTTTTGCATGGGGGAAAATATACAACACAAATTGCTAAATTTACAAAATAATTTCTATTCATTTTTTGTTATTTAAGATTGTCATACGCGCTGTACTCACTTTACTACTACACCTGCTCAATTTTATCGTTGATTATACCCTAAATAAATATATTAAAAGGAAGTACATTAAACGAGATGCTTACTCCATAATTTTTTGAATTAACTCCTCTCAAAGATGCACGGAAAATGCTACACCCTACCAAAACAGGCTAAAATCTACTCGAAATAATAATAAAACACCCTAAATATGCTTCTCGTGGTCGAATATGTAGATCCTTCACAGAATAATTCATTCGACACTACTTGAATTGGCAGTAGATTCTTCGGATTTAATTTATTTTTATTTTAATTTATTTATACGTGTGTGTAGGTTACATTACGAATTCTTCTTTGATAAATTTATTATTTTTCTTCTCTCACTAAATAGAATTATTAATCGATATCATTTCTAAAAATGCAATAACAACTTTGATTTCGGAAAGATTTTCCTTCAACTCACATATATTACTTAATTACTGTTATAATTAATTTTACAAATACAAGTATTGACGATGGATTTCACACAAATAAACCTCATTATTATTATTTCTTTTTGGTTGGTTGGTTGATTGGTTAATCGGTGGTTGGAGAAGGGGTGGAGCCCATATCCGCACTTTATCAGCACTCCTATTACTTATATATTCTGAATCACTTTGTATTATCTTTTATTTTTAATAATTAATAATAATAATAGTCTTATAATTCATGTTTTTTCCTTTTTATTAATCATTGGTTCTTTCGCAATATTTCCCTTTTTTTATTTTTGTCAGCGCTTCCTGTAATCTATGTTGTTTTAATTAAATATTCTTTTATAGAAGCACACAAATCGATCTTTTTTTCTGTTTTTGTTTCTTCTCGGGTGACTTTTTGTTGATTTGCCGTACTAGGTCATAAAATATCTGCAATGTTACGTTTAAGTTACCTAGCGACAAGCACATTTAATACAATTTTCGAAAGACTTACATCGTTAACATTTATTTTTGCTTTGGCTGAAGTCTCCATAAAGGCACAGTTGAACTGGCGCGATAAATTTACCCCCTGGTCCTTTCCTACGACTCTCTCCTCTTCTAAATCGCATTTGTTGCCAACGAGGACCATCGGAACATCATCCGTATCCTAAATAATACCATTAAATTAGTGTTTATACTTCGGAAAGAGTATTTTAATTAATACGAAGATTAGTTGAAGAAATTGGCTCAAACCGAGGATAATACATCACCCCCCTGCTTTATAAATGGAAAATATCAATGAAACGAGATAAAATAATCTAGGGAGCGTAAGTTTCACCAAACTTAACTTTAAAACTAGCTTATCGAGAAGTAAACGAAGGGGTATTTAACAGATTAAAGCATATTCGTGGCGAAGAAATTGATATAACGAGCGACAAATCAATAAAAATGCCATCAAAATGAAACTATCAATAACGTGTGGGTGTAATCTAATCAATTCTATAAAATTACGATGTAATAACAATATCATAATTACAATATGTGCAAAAGCTTCCTGTGAAATTGTATATAATCAATCATTATCACAATGTTTACATAAGGTAGCTTCTATAAATAAACCCGTCTTCCCTATCTCTTCCACATACACACACGCAATTAAACACACAGAAAAATGTGACGATACATCAAACGATACAATAAAATCTCACCTTCACTCTCAAGATCTGCTCCCGTAAATCCTGTAAATCATTAAATGTAGATTGTGCTGTGATTGAATAAACAAGTACGAAACCTTGGCCGTTCTTCATGTACAAATCTCTCATCGCAGTAAATTGCTCCTGTAAATCATAAAAATATACATCCGCTCATCGTTATATCGATTCAACTCACCGTTCCGGCTGTATCTAATATTTCAAGCATACATTGCTGTCCGTCCACTTCGACTTGTTTCCTGTAACTATCCTCTATTGTAGGGTCATATTTTTCTACGAAAATCCCTTGCACGAATTGTACGGTAAGTGCTGATTTCCCCACACCACCAGAACCGAGTACAACGATCTTGTATTCACGCATAGTGTTTTTATATTTAAACTGGTTGAATCTGTAAAGAGCGGAGCTAAATTTAAAATGAAAATGCAAACGAATTTTAGATAGAAGCACAATCTAGTAATGATTGTGGTTGGAACTTAACCACAACAGGAAGTGTGTATTTTAAAGTGACTACAAAAAGGGAGATGAGGAATGAAAAAGTAAACTACATATAGGTACCTAGATGAGTAATCACAAAGTGTGTGGATTTTAGGAGTGTGAGCATGCATTATTCATCTTAAAAAGGAGAGTGAAACTGGAAAACATAAATATAGATTTGGGCTCGAATTATTAAATCTGATACGAAAAAAGGAATACGTACGTTTAGTTCTGTTTTGACTGGCGCAGGGCCTCTTCTTTATTTCGGTGTTTCCCAACAAATCTATGCACTGCACGGATACGTTTTAAATGTATTTTTTACAATAACGTCAAGATCGGTCCGTAAAGCACTAGAATTTACACTGTCATGGCTCAACGCTTCCAACAAATGCCCACTGGATACAAAAAGAACTTTTATTTCCAATTTTTTGTGCACAAATTACCATACATTATTCGCATACTTAGTTCTGTACCGATTTATTTCGTTGGGTGTGCCTTTCGTAGGTGAAATATCTAACTTACCGTAGAATTTACACCGTTATTTCTTAAATCGGGCGATGGCTAGCTGATGGTAGAATAGCTGCACTCACTAACTACACCTTGTCCCAACCCGCGCATGGGCCGAATTGCCGCACCCGAACTCGATCGGCAACAAAACCTTTCGCTACTCCCCGTCGGCGGTCGCTGACGGTTGGACGTGGAAAAACCACCGCCGATAGGATCAGCGAACCGTGGATAAAGTACCCGCGCGTAGGATCGGTGGCCGTGACTATTGACACGCCAATTTGACACGTGGACGTGATTAAAGCTACGCGAGATTAGGATCATACCCCGAAATTGTTATATTTATTAAATTAAAGCTGTATTATATATTAAAACGCGATAATACGGCTGCGTGAGGGAATATTTCACATATTAAGTGTACAAAGCTCTCGCATGAAGTATTTTGTTTCACGAAATATTTTACAATATTAGCTCGCGTAGGAGTTTTACCTCCGCGGGCGCACAAGAAAATATTTCCAGCAGCACTTGAATAATCCGAGATATTTCTTTCATGTTTGAAATGAATAAAATTCTTTCCGCGAAGAAATGCACATTTACATCTTGTGTTTTATTAATTAAAACGAAAGCGACTGTTTGGAGAGTTGATGCGGTATTCCGCTAATCAATATAAGACGTGAAATTATTTCCTCTCCGCGAAACTTCTTCTTGGAAGTACAACAAAATTCGTGTGCCTCGCGAGGGATAGATCATTTTTCGTAGAATGAATTTATTTAATACGCTGACGGGGAAGAGGGTGGGGTCTAAGTTAGACGATATTCCTCAAAAAAATTATATAAAATAAAATAAAATAGGAGAAACGATGATGCATTTTCACTGGGATCTGCTTCCGATGAGTGCGGCGAACATTCTCCGCTGTGTGGAAAGTGTAGATTTAAAATATCAAACGGCCTAGTGATCAGGTCATGATGCGGCAACGTTCTGGCGCAAGCGCTATACTTCATTGATCTGACACCGAGGGAGAGGACGGTGCAAGCTGCAACATCCTCCGGCAACGAGGGAGACGTCAGATAGGGATTTCTCGGTATCGAGGGCGTCAGATGAATTCGCCGTTTCGTGCAGCATCCCTGCTTCGTGTACCCGTAGCAGGCAGTGGGCTAATGGTAGCGCAGTAACACCTTCTGAGGCAGAGCGTTTGAGTCAGAAATGGCAACAGTATATGAGTGTGCCTAGTTAAGCACGAGGTTATAACCATCAAACACAAACAGAAACAATGGAGTAACATCATTAATTTTTTTTTAATAATAATATAATAAAAATAAAATTTAAACGATAAAATATTCGGATTTTAATAAAATTTAAATTAAATTGGAATTAAATCGAATCAGGATATAACTGCGGCTAATATATGTGTATTAATTGATTTTAATTTAAAAAATAAACGATGTTTAATAAATAAAATTTAAGTGATTTAAACGAGATAAAACAGAATCCGAGAAAATGGTAACTGGTAAAACTGATACAGTAAGATTGATTTAAATTTATTTCCTTCCAATAAATAAAATTATGATAAATCTAATAATAAAACTTAATATATTATTTAATTAAAAAAAAAAACTTCATTGTATTGGTACCACAGATCAAATTAAAAAGAATCTACACATGGCAAGAGTAGTGCAATGTCAATTTTATTGTGGCCCTAGAGCGTCAATGCTCTTTGTTCTTTTTACCATCTGTTTAACGCTACCACACGGTATGCATACCCAAAATATTTAATTGTATTTTTTAGGATCGTTACCCTAACGTAAAAGCAACCCCCCAACAACCATCAACCTGCATGCAAGACAGTTGTTTCCCCATTTTGAAATTTAGTAGTAAACAGCTTGCATTTTTGCCCCTCTTTCCTAGTAGGTAATCTTCTCAAAAAAAAAAAAAAAAAAAAGTACACCATTCCGTAGAATTTATTTAATTAATTTTTCTATTTATTTAATTCTTTTAGTAGGTAGTTTATTTATTGGTTTATTTTTAAATTATAATCGCAAAATAAAAAGAATTTCTAGGAGAATTAGATATTGAGTCTTGGAAATTAATCACCAATTTCAGGCGAGAAATAAACTTTTTAACAACTAACCTGCTAACTTCCAAACGAGTTAGACGAGGTCCTGAAACTATCCGAGGGGGTCCCTAACGAGATTTAGCGGTGGCGTGACAAAGTTTTGCCCCAACCCTAGAACGATGCATGCGGGGGGATTTTTTTCTAAATTTAAATCTAAATTAGAATTGCGATTCGATTTGGAGGCACAATTACGTCACGTCCGCCGAACGAAATATTTTTCCCCCGCAATGAAAGACGTTAAACTAATTTCAATTTTAATTTTAATTTACAAGTCCCCCCTACTCTAACATAATTACGTGCTGCGGCTGTTGTTTGGAAATGAGGTAAAATGCTTTTTAAACGAAAAAAAAAAAAAAAAAAACAATGGAAGTAATTATTTATATTAAAGAGAAAAGTAATTAACTACACTTCCTTTTTAATAGATACTTTCAGTTTAGAATGCGAGGCGTCCTTTCCTTCCGTTTCCGTTTATTTTTTTTCCTCCTCATCCTTAACCCAAATACGTCTTTTTACGAGATTTTAGACGGAATAAATTGCCAACCATTTTAAATTGCTGTATTGACCAAGTAAAGCAGTCGAAATAGATTTATATATTAAAGAACGGACGAAAAGGACGGCTATGCTGGAGCTTTTCGAGTAAATTATCAGGCCAGATGTTACTCGGGGATTTCCCGCTGAGAAAAAATATATATCGCTCACTTATAGGACGCAATATATTTCCCCCCCTTTACAGAAATGAAGTACATCAATTTTATTTTTTCTGTTTCTTGCGCTGGCTGGCTGCAAACGTGATCAGATATTTTCGGTCGAAAATTCAATTTTGATATTCGCAACAGATGGTTCGAAAATCGTTCTATTTTTTTTTTCTTTATCTTATTTCGAATTCTGTTTGAATCAAATCTAACTCACCCCATCCTAAACTACAGCACAACAATGCATAAAATTTGAATCATTGTTTAAAACTTAATTGAATTCACTGAATGCTGGATCTATTTAAAACTTCGGAATTGCAGAGTCTTGGGCCGGATATAATGAGAAGAAGCTTCTACACAAGTTACTCGATCATTATAACGTGCTGGAGAGGCCGGTCGCTAACGAATCCGACCCGTTGCAGCTTAGTTTCGGATTGACGCTCATGCAAATCATAGACGTGGTAAGTAAACTTTTTCTATTCAATCCTCTTCGAGATTAGAATTAATTCTATTAAGGGCCCTGCGGTAATGGCCCCAAACATAATTCCGCGCACGTAAGGAATTTATTTTTATATCCGCAATGAAAAACGGATCTACCTCGTGCGTATTTTTTTTATAACCGCAACCTCATCTATTTATTTATACCCAGCGGTAAATTAACGAAACAATACAGATAAAATTCGAAACGTAATACTATTATATAATCTAAGAGGAACTTACCTTAGGTTTAAGTTGTCGCATTGCAGCTGTTTCCAAGCGAAGCCAACTTCTATAGAATATTAACACGGGCAAACCTGGAACGAAGTGAATATTCATTTATAAAATCGAGATAGAGAAGTTAGCAGACTAATATTTCCATAAATTTTTTCCCATAAATCAAATCCGGAAGGAGCAGAAACGATTTCGAAGGGAATTAGAGGGATCCCCGATTCGCGAGACGCCCCCACAACCGCGTACACCATCCGTCAGTTTAAATTAGGGAAATTTATAATTATTATCCGTTTCAATTTATTCTAGAACGAAAATTTAGGATTCATCTCCAGTTTGTGCTAAAGGAGCTTTTTTACTCTTTACTTTTTCAGCTTTCAGCATTTGCAGTTTGAATCATCCTTTTATGCTCCGACAAAGGAAATTTTAATTAAATCCAAACGCCTTTGACCATTCAAAAAGCTAGAAACTAACTACTTAAACAAATTAAATTCCTCCATTCAAAACTGTTACGTTTTCAACCAATTTTACAATTCACCACCGTATGATTTACGACGTAATCGAAATTTAAAACGTTTACCCTTTATTTGCCCCGGTACAAAACCGGCGCCTAATAAGGCGTTTGATTAATTAAATTTTCGTAATAATTTTAATCGACTACAATCGAATATTCGCGGTGAGAGATGTAATTAGCCTCCCCCATTCCGACGCTCCGAGGTAATACGGTACACCCCCTTTTATAATAACGGCCGATGCTGGCGAGGCGAGGGTTCGGACATCCAGTTGCGAGGGGTTGGAATCTTGCGACACGGATTATCGATTATCAACTGTCTATGTAACGACTGATTAAATTCAATTACGGATTCGAATTAATTTATTAGAGATGGTTAATTATTACTGATGTCACGATTAGAATGATATGATTCTCCATTGTTTTAGGACGAGAAGAATCAGCTCTTGATAACGAATATTTGGCTCAAACTGGTAAGCGAATTTAATTTCGATTGTCTACGAAATAAGGGAACACCGGCAAAATTTAAAATTTCCTCGTGTTTAGAAAGAGGCTAGTCTAGAGGGTTCAAACTTCTCTCATCACAGATCGAAAAACTCTTAAATTTCCATAAAAACCTATAATTGCCTGTTTTAAGACATAAACGTGAAGCTGCGCCACCCCCTAGGAGGTACTAGCTCAAAAATTATTAATCTGTATAAAAACCGGGAAAATTAACGATAAATTATGTAAAATTTATATAAATTATATAGAATTTAAATAAATTAATGATAAATTATATAAAATCTATATAAATTTATGATGAA
>SMLS01045993.1:0-10844 GCA_004785975.1 Popillia japonica | reverse complement strand
TATGCTACAATCTGATCAAAAGAACAGGTGAACAGGTTTACGAAACATGTTCTCGAGGAAGAACCGAACTCTTCAAACTTGTTCAGCAATTTTACCTGTTCTTTAACAACTCTACCCTGAGCGTTCGAAAATTGTTAGAAAGTATGTATCATGGGGTACACACCCTCGGTGTACGTACTCCACTATATCCTCCCTAATGCTCTATTTTCGAACGCACCCTAGGTATTTGACATTCGGCAACCGGTAAAACAACGTTAATCCAATTACGTCTATTATGTTGTTGGTATAGAAATCTCATTTATGATGTATTTCTTTCTTTGTCTTGTACATTACTGAATACACTGTTGTAATAAAACGTCTATCTTACCGATATGTAATGGACGAATGACAAACGTTTATATTGTTAGCTTCATCTTTTAAAGTATCTTGACTGATAATTTTACAAATGTGTGTCGTTACTGGCTACATCAAATTGTGACGCAGGGCTCTTTCGTGATTTCGACAATACTTACTGCATACTACATATCACAAAAACGGTTCAAAATACACAATTTCAAAATAAACAATCTAAGCTTAAAGTTTGAAATACATTAACGGTACTACACTTACCATGATTAACAAATGTCAGCTAGATACATAGGACATATTATTATTATAGGATTATTGATTAAGCGACAATCAATCTCAGTCATAACTGATTTTATTCTTAGCTTACTCTACTTTTTTGTGGCTCAGTTGATATTTATAAAATTGTGTATTATAGCACAGTATACACGAAAATAAGATATATCCCTGCTAATGTATATAATTAAAGCATACCTATTTTTTCGTAGTATTTACTATAGATTAAGAATAATAAAATTCATTGTGATCCTTCACACGTTGCCGCTTACATCGTGCTTACCCTGTTTATATCGCGTTGATTTACTTCAAAGACGTTTTTCAAGAATATACCTAATGTTTATAGTAGTTCTGAGTATTAATACTTTGGATTTAAAAATATATTTGCTCAAATATAAAAGTTTTACGCGTCAACCATAAAATATATTTTTCGAAATTCAAATTTCTCGAACCAAACATTTTCAGGATCTGCACATACAAAGTCTACAGCTTCCTAAATCCGTAAGTCAAACTTGCTTAAACGTTATAGCAGTTTATATTTGTTGAAGTATTATCTTTAAAATTATACACCCGACACAACAAAAATAAAACAGTAGGGGTGAGGGGGGTAGGTTTGACCATTTTTTTCTTTATTGCTGTGTCACCATCGAAATAAAAGAGGTACTTTTATAACCTATTGGAAACTATAATTATATTCGTCTTTAGCTTACAATGTATAAACATTAATATAAAATAATCTCACTTTAAGACAATAAAGCTGCAAAGAAGTTTTCGAAGCAATGTGTTCAAATACTGCCCCTGAGGTGTCCAGCTTTGAACATACATGGGGCAGTTTTGAACATGTGAGGAAATGATGCGTTAGTATACATTATATAAGCTTAAATTAACAGAAAAAGATATCAAAGATGATGTTCGTGCTGTTCCCTCCAACTGTTTTGGTCGCAATTTCATAATGATGTCAGATGCTGTTACATTTCCCATATCTTCGATATCTGGATAGTAAAATAGTTGGCTATCGGTTTTCTTTCTTAAAAATTTCACTCTGTAGTCATCATGATTGTCTATTTCTTTTATTTGTCCTAGATAGTACTTCGTGGTCTTCTTCGTGCTAAATTTCACGAGAACTAAATCTCCTATCAGAAATTCAGTACCACTACTAGTATCATCTTCTGACGTGCTTTCTTCACAAAAACTGAGCGAGCTATCTGATTCTGCATAGACCATTTCTATTTCTGATTCCTCTGACGAACCTTCATAATTAGTTTTTGCTTTCAGTCGTTTATTAAGCAATAATAAATCCTTTCTTAACTTTCTCTCTTCTACAAGTTTCTTTTTACGTTCTCTATTTACTGTCTCTTCCTCAATTTTGTTCTTCTCAGGGCTTTCTGTTAGCACTCTAGATCGTATTGCCTTTCGCTTTAATACTGATTGTTTCCGGATAGGTGCTTTCGGTAAAGGTCTGATATCTTCGGGTGTTACATGCGGTGGTGCAATACAGTTCACACTTGGAGAGTTCGTTGGAGTATCTAATAACATACCTTTAGATGTGGATGGAGTTTCATTAGACATAGTAGCTAATCGAATATTCGGAGTTTGGTTTTCTATATTATCCGGTGGAGTACGTTTTTCTGTTTGTAATTCGGTGACTTCACTTTGATCGGTTACAAACGCGCAATCATAATCATTATCAGAAAATATAAGTTTATTCAGAGGCCAGATCCCCGTTTTCCTAAACCCTTCTATAATATTTTTTATGGTAAAAGTAGATTGGTACGCTACATTTACTATCATTGCTAAATCATGTATTGTAGCTGCCTTACCAGGATTGCTAATTATCCAGTCATTCAAGGCAACAGCATACCGTGACTTGAAAGGTGAATAAACAGTAACATCAAGCGGTTGCAAACGATGTGAGGTATGCGGTGGAAATGTAAGTAATACCATTCCGTTTTCTTTTGCGTATAAAATGGCCTCTAAGGAGCAGTGGGTTTCATGATTGTCCATTATTATTAATATTGGGGATCCAGGAGAACAATTTGTGTGTAATTTTATGTGCAATAACACCTTCATAAATAATTCTTTTGTCATCCAACCACTTCTTGGTGAATTTGTCAAACCTAAACTACCAGGTGGACTTCCAGCCAGCATACTTGTATGAAATCGAGCTCTTGGAAATATAAAAACCGGAGGAATTGCATTTCCTACCGCATTCACTATACCGCACATTGTGACTAAAGTCCCTCTTTCCCCAGAAACTATTTGTCCAACTTGTTTTATGCCTCTTTTTGCAGCAATATTTGGTGCTTGTACAACTGTGCTGATTCCCGTTTCATCCAAGTTATATATGCGATCAGGTGTAAATTCATGGCGCAAGAAAACTCGCTCGTAATTACTGAAGAATTCCTCGACATTCTTTTTTGTGAAGTTAGTAGCTCTATTTAAGCTGGTGTTCTCTGGCTTCCGTAGAGCTAATTCTGAGTGTCGTTTCATAAAACTTTTATACCAATCAATACCAGCAATTTCATTTTTATTCCAGGTTCGGTTGCATATGGCTTTGTTTAACTTTTTCGCATAATCATATGCCAATTTTCTAACCTGATACCGTGTTAAGCCATAATTTATTGTAGATGACTTTAAAATGTACTTCACTAGTAGCTCTTCCTCGGTAGTAGTGAATACTTGTGATGTGGAATAGATGCTAGAATACTCTAACCTATTAGCAACTGTTTCACCTCTTTCTTCTGCAGCAACTATACTTTTTGTTGTTTTTATTCGATAAAACAGAGTATTGTGCTTAACCCCGCATACAGCTGCAGCTTTTCTGAGACCCATGCCTCCTGCAACAGCCTGTATTGCGTTCGCGTAATTATTTTCACTTGGTGCTGGCTCAATACGCTTTTTTTTATAGTTCCTAACCATTATTGCACCTGAAGTAAAAACATTGGCACCGTGAGTAATGCATCAGAGTGAAGGGGCAGCTTTGTACATTCAATGTTCAAATGTACCCCTTAGAAATGCGGTATATAACATAACCCAATTAATATATATCTAGATTTGTATTTTGTAATAAAACTGTGTGTTATTATTTGAAAACATATATAGCTCAGACACAAGTACACAGCGCGACGGAAATGTTAAAACTTTGGAAGGTATTATCTTACAAAGAATAAAAAAAATACTTACTTTTGATATCTAAGAACACGTTCTCTTCATGTACCTTGGTGCATCTAACCTAAGCGAGATCTATCATATATCAACATAAGCAACATATAAGAGAACAGTTTTCTGTAAATTACAGATTCCTATTTACTATGTATTAACTTGAATATTTAACATGTTCTAAGGTACCCCGCGGTCAAACCTACCCCCCTCACCCCTAAATATAATATCACATTTCTTAATGAGTATTATGTAAATTTGCAACTTATTTCATTGGATACCTTTGCACAATTGGTAGCTTGTGTCTGCTGCATTTAAAAATCTGAGTACGAGTAAAAAACTTACTTAATTTCTGGCCCAAATAATGCTTCTAGAGTTGGTCCAAACGTTCTGTGTAACGTGTGATTAATAACAGGTGAATGAATATTTGTACTAATAGCTTCCACTAAAGGGTTAAAAACATGGTGTTCCTTGAAAGTAAGATGAGATGTTGCCGCGGAAACGCTGCTGTCTCCCCGTTTGAAATCCATTTTCTTTAAAACAACTTCACATTTCAACAACGTTTCCAGAGGCATTCTTTGAGTTGGATTGGATAAAATTTCTAGGAGTTTCTTCATTTTTGCTGTTTTTTCCACATCTATAAATATGTATGTATATATTAGAATATGTATGTATTTTTCTGATCGTTAATCCGTCAATCCGATTCGCATCATTAACTTCATTTACAAGGAAACACAGGCAAGTGGTGATGACCGATTTAAATGAAATTTGGTGGATTTGTATACTGATGCAGTGTAAGACCAACGGCAACTTTCATAGATGCTAAAACGCCTGTTTTCGGGATTCGGGGCGACCAAAGAGCCAACGCTACCTTTGCTATTTGCTTTAATATCTCCAAAACTATAAGACATGTCAAAAAAAACCGTTAAGACAAATATATATCTGTTTTATGAGTACTAAAAGATAGTGACAAAATTTTAAAAAAATACATATAGTGGGTGGGGGTTGTTTCTGGAAAACAAGAACTATGTCAGGCAAACTATTGTCGCTATCTTTTAGTACTCACAAAACAGTTGTTTATGCTTCGTTTAAATTTTGAAGTTTCGCGCGAAACGTTAACGATGCGCAGTGACGGGTTTTCTACCGCGGATATAGAACATTCGATAAGTAGCATACCGGGTCCTTTTTTTTTGTTACACATACCCCTATGTGTAACATTAAAAAAATAATTGTCAATGCATTGGCAGAATAGAAGGCAACCAGCATACACTCATGTGTTGACGTATGAGAACCACGCATGTCTTAGTTTAACGAAAAGTTCTTGATGGTTTTGTATTTTATACGGCTTGTATTTGAATTCTTTTATGGTTTTATACACCGAACTGTATGATATTTCGAAATGCTTAGCTACATTTATGAGTGATCCTACAGGCCGTTGCTATACATAACATAGGATATTTAGCTTCATGAGCTCTGTTAAAACATGATTGGGTCTTTTTCTTTTTTTGTGTGAATTTAAAACACAACCATCTGTTTTAAATTTATTAAAAATATTTAAAATTGGTTTCGGACAAGGTATAGGTCTATCAGGATAATTTTCCACAAACATGTCTCTAACTCGCCTTAAGCTATTATTTTTCTGGTACCACATTACCATTGCCACTTTTTCATCTTTGTTGTATTTATTCATCGTTTAAATAAATTATTATTAATTTTCAATACAATGTAAAATACGTGAATAAAAATTTTGAAATATTTAACATAAAAAAAATGTTTTCTTTATCCCATGGTAACCATGGTAACGATTTAAGAATTACATCTAATGTATATATTTTTGTTTTTGATGTACAAGTGATTGCCTACCATGCTGCTAATGGATTGACAATTATCTTTTTATGGTTACACATAGGGGAGGTACATATGTGTAATAATAAAAAAAGAAACCGGCATAGCATAAGAACACATGTTGTAATATTCATTAGGCAAATAAAAGTCGCATTTCGAAAAACAAACGACAGTTTGTACGTTATTTAAAACTTCGTAATCCACAGTGATTAACAACAGTTATATATTTGTCTTATCATTTTTTTTTTGATATATCTTATAGTTTTGGAGATATTAAAGCAAATAGCGAAAGGTAGAGTTGGCTCTTGGTCGCCCCCACCCCCGAAAGCGGGCGATTTAGCATCTATGAAAGTTGCCGTTGTTCTTATACTGCATCAGTCTACAAACCCACCAAATTTTATTTCAATCGGTCACCACCATTTGCCTGTGTTTCCTTGTTAGTTAATTAGGAAGGTCATAATCATGGTCATTTGAACTACACTTTCAACTATCTATCATGATCTATCATATGTATTAATTTATTTTTTCTTATCGTTGAACGTGGTTGAACCGAATAAATTTGTCAAATAGAAATGTCATAACTGTCAACATCACAAAACACTGCTTTAAGGAAATTCTAGAGGTGTTGGATAAAATAATGTATGGAACTCGGGTGTTATAGGTCTCAAGTCATTCGCAACAACAAAGATGTTTTTGCTCATGACTTATTTCCTTAAATAAATAAATTACAAACTTATGTTGAAAGCGGTAAGCTAAATCTCTGCTTGCAATGAGCGTGACGTAAGAAAATACCATGTTATCCAGATAGTTTTTCCACTTTTTAGGTCAATGATAATGGATAATAAGATAAGTTAAAAAACGTCATAAAAATACATATAGTAAGAAAATACTTAAAATAAACGTGTACAAATACTCTAAGAACACCACATACATCATTAAGGCGCCGGAATCGAAAAATTAATGAGCCGAGTTCATTATTAGCGTTTTGGGCCAGGTCGGTTGTCAGTAACGTCGCTTGAGTAGTATTGTTTTGGTTTTGTCTCACTGTTTCTGTTTTCTCTGTTAACCAACTTATTCTGCTTTTAAAATACATACATAATATATTGTAATATCTTTATGAAAACAGCTTTTAATAATTTGTAGCTTTATTCTAATGACAGTATTCATACAATATACAATGATGATATTTACAATGCTCCATAGGCACACTGTTTGTTTATATTATCACCACATTATCACAGACTACTCATACCGGTAACTAAGGTTGCAAATTAATCCGGAAAATTCTATCATTATTTAGTACACAAAGCTATAGATCTGCCCAGCTCTCTCATATTCTGAGCCAGCAGAGCCAGGTGGCGCTACTGACGTGACTGTTTGCGTATGCGCAAAATTCGTAATTTCTCTTTAAAAAAAGGATAACAACATATTTTATGTTTGTAACATTTTTGTTATTTATAAGTTCCCTTAACTACCCAATAAATATGTCAAGTTAATGTATTTGTCATAGTTTTTGTGCCATTTGTACTAGTAAAAAGAAAATAACCCGTTATTACCTAAAAAAGGCTGCATTTCATTATTCACAACATAAGTTAAGAATAATTTACGACCTTTTGGTCAGAAAGTCAATCAAGTAAGACAGAAATGGGATGCAAATCCTGAAATAGAAATACCTATCTGTGGATTATGGCGAAAACACAAAAGGATATAGAACGTTAAAGGAAATGAACACTTGGACAGAGGTTGATGATTGCCCGGAACACAAAGAAATTTGTAGAGGTAAATGGGTATTAACCATAAAGGAAAATTTAGAAGGAATAAATCAATATAAAGTTCGTTTAGTAACAAGAGGTTTTGAACAGATTGATGCAGATTTTAACATATACGCGCCTGCAGCAAGATTAAACACATTTAGAATTTTTATGGCAATAGCCAACAAAATGAAATTACCCGTCATCAGTTCGACGTAAGTGGAGCTTTTTGTCTGGAGACACGAAACAGTATACAGGGTGTTCCTAAATATCATGTACATAAGGAAGGGGATAATTATTTGGTTTATTTTGTGCCTAAAATTTCATATAGTAAACATAGGTCTGCAAACGCTTCGATACCAATCTGCAGGGTGTTGAAATTTCAAGATTTTTTCACTTTTTACTGTATAGCTCCTACGGTTTTTAAGATATTTTGCTCAAATTTGGGAGGTAGGTTACGCTATAAGGCCTGCATCATTAGCCATGCCAAATGATGATTTAAATCTACAGGGTAATAACTTTTTCGGGGTCATGCCCTCTTTTCTCATCCTGAACTTTTTTGCGATGCGCCACTGCTTGATTCAAAAATACGCAATAAATTTTCTGTCTTGTTTAGAAACTTTTTGATCTCTTGCATTTTTTTCTTATCTCTGACCGTTATCGAGAAAAAGAAACAGAAAACAATTTTCTGTAATTCGCCAGAGAAATTTAATTTTTTTAAATGGTCTAGCAGGCTCTGGCTTTATTCAGATAATCACTTGAGTTTATTAATTTTAAGAGTTAAGGTGCTACTACCTGTTAAAAAATAGAATGACCCGGTTTTCGTAGCATTGTTTTATTACAATACAAATTAACATAACTAATAACAATAAAAACCCTAATTAATAACAATGACAAGGAAACTATGCTACAACAATTGTTGAAAGTGTCCTCCTCCAACCCTTATACAGGCGTCCGCTCTTCTTCTCATTGATGCTCGCACTCTCTCAAATACTCGTGGAGTATTTCTTATGGTTTCATATCGTTTATTCACAAGAAAACAGTTAAAAAATTAAAACAAAATTAAAAATAAGATTCTTAAATCAGCAAGAATGAAAGCCTATAAAATGTATCCCGTCCATGAGTTAACTGAAGATGATCCAGATCGTAGACTACATTTTTGCGAAACAATGACGGAATTGATCGAGCAGCAGCCTAATGTTTTAGATCACATCATTTTTTCAGATGAGGCAACGTTTTGTCTGAGCGGCACTGTGAACAGACATAATTGTCGCTACTGGTCAATTGAAAATCCGCATTGGATTGAAGAAGTCCATACACAGCGTCCTCAAAAGGTGAATGTCTGGGTTGGTCTTGTTGGAAACAACATCATAGGACTATTTTTTATAAGAGGAAATTTAACTGGCAACGTCTACTTAAATTTATTGCGAAATGAGGTTGTTCCAGCACTTGCGGCCCTCTTTCCAAATGCAAACATAAGTGATCACCCTAATGCACATTTTTGGTTTCAACAAGATGGAGCTCCCCTCTCCATTTTGCCCATAATGTCCGCGATTATTTGAATGAAATTTTTCCGGAACGTTGGATCGGACGTAGAGGAGCAATCGAATGGCCAGCACGTTCGCCAGATCTCTCGCCATTAGATTTTTTCTTTTGGGGTCACTTGAAATGTCAAGTGTACAAAAATCGTCCCCATAATCTTGAACAATTGGAAGAGAGAATAGTTCAAGAAGCCAATCGCATCACTCCAGAACAAATACAAAATTCAATAAGAAATTTTACTGACCGTTTACATTTTTGTCAAATTGTAAATGGAGAGCATTTTGAATAATTATTGTAATCGCAACCTGAATAGGCAGGTATCTTGATTTTTCTGTATTCGGACACTTTTTAATTTTTTAACTGTTTTCTTGTGAATAAAAATAAACATCTTAATACTTCCTGAACGTAGTTTTTTATTTTGCATTCAAAAGTGTTAAAAAAATCTGGACGTTCCGTTTAAAAAAAAAAATTTGGACGTATTGCCGATTAAACCGGAAGTGAAAAAAATATAAACTGTATTGCATAAAATGCATTTATATTAACTATACCCCCATACCAAATTTCAGAAATCATAATTTTCAAATAATAAAGTTATTCGACCGTTCCGCGACTTTTTACTAACGCTGTATATGTACGAAGTATTTCAAATTACACAATTTTCCCGCCATGTAGCGATCGTCCTGCCATCTACGCATGCCGTTCAAAAATGAGAGAAAGAACGAAAATATTACTTGTCCTTCTCAAAAATATCGGATTAATTTTGATCGCTTAGTTACCGGTCTGTGTGATATTATTCTCTGTCCATTTTTTTAAAATTACTATACAGGGTCCTGCAGCTGAACTCCGGTCTTCAACAAAATTAATGTAAAATTTAACTAAAAATACGGTGAAACGGACGATTGACAGTAGTGCAGTGAATACTGATTGAACCTTGCAATATGTCATTTTGTCCTGTCATCTGTATTTTTCTGTATTATTATACACCGTGTCCATAAATGTTTGAAGGTGACAGTTACTGTCAAATTTTGATTAAGTTTGTAACCAGTGGCGGCTCGTGGTCAATTATACTGGGAGGTCAAAAATAAATTTAAAAAATAGGAATACTTAAAAAAAATTAAATATTTTACCTTTAAATTCCGCTTTAAATAGTCTTAAACTGGAGGTCCATTCTTCGTTCTTTAGCAGTGGAAAAGTGTTGAAGAACACGTTCGTTAAAATCGCATATATTTGTTTTTAAAGTAAATAATCGACGTTAAATGCCTTTATGCACGAAAGTATGCATAAAGGTTGACAATAATTACCAAACAATATATATATGCTCTTATTTTATTACAATAACGTATTACATTGAGATAAGAACAAATTCACTGACGAAAAAAAATGCAAGATATTACTTTGCTACACATGCTTACACATGTTCACTGTTATAAATTATAAACACCGGAACTACAGGTAAACCCGAAAACTACTTTTCCAACTACGCACTTGTGCTGCCATCTAACAATTCATCGGAAATTAACCTAAATTCGATTTCAAATAGTGGGCTTATGACCCAAACTAGATTATATGCTTCGTACGTTCGGGTCTGTTCGGGCGCTGCGAGTTCTTCGGATATTTCCGCGTAGTTTTAATACAATGAGAACAGTTCGCACCGCCAGCCCAATGTTCAGGAGGTTGAAATACGAGGGACGGCCGATAAATTTTAAGTTTTTAAGTTAATTATATTTGCAACTTTTGCGAGTAAATTACCTATTTTAATAAAACACATAATAATTAATATTTCTTTATATACTGTCAAAATTTTTGGGAGGTCATTGACCAAATGGCCCTATGGACAAGCCGCCACTGTTTGTAACACAACATTTGATTTCGATTGCAAAAATTGTTATTAGCGTCCCACGCGGTAGTTACTTTAAGCATAATTAT
>SMLS01045989.1:0-16259 GCA_004785975.1 Popillia japonica | reverse complement strand
AAAAAAAGAACAATCCGTAAAAGAATTAGAACAGAGTGAATAGAAAATACAGGCTCATTGATGATTCAAATTCTTTATGAAACATATCTTTATTCCCTGAAATCATTTCTAGACTACTTTAGAAACTTGATGCGAATAATAAGTAATTTCGTTTATGGTAAAATAATTCCGTTATTTAAAAAAATATAACAATTGTTGAGCTGCATATTACTATGAGCGTTTACAAATAAATAACTGGTGATTTTCTGATTGAGTACAAATACTGCCTGACCTAGCCCGATATCCGTTTCTTAATTATTATTATTAAATAATTATTATTATTATAAAAATGCATAAAGAATGTTTGCTGTATGTTATGTTATCAATCCACAACTTTAAAAGAAAATACAAAGTAATAACCAATAATTTATTGCAAGTGCTTTTGCGTTCTATAATAGGAATTGATTCGTTTACGTTTGTCACTGCTCTTCGTATCTTAATCGTAGAATATCTTCCAGATTAAAATCAATAATAGAATATTGAAGATGCCGCAATATAGCATTTATTGTGTGTTCAACAGTTGTGCCATATACCTTCGAAAAGGGTTTATTTGAACCAAATATATATAAAAAAAGATTTAATCTAGTGTCGCGTGTTCCACATTAAGATACAAAGAACAACTAGTTTTTATCAAGGAAGAAAGGTAATACAACAAGTGAAAATACGAAATATGTCTTTTCAAACACTACTAGAGTACCTATGTATATCGTTGGAATAGTTATGCAAGCGTCAGGAATATCCTAACATAGATATTTGTATAAATTTATCTATTTGTACTATTACTACTACTATTATTATTATTATTAGGCATTTAATGAATTTTTAGCTTTATAAAACAGTGCGAAAACGGCACGCTGCTATAAGCTTTATTATTAAATAAATAAATAAATAAATCTAATATTAACTTTAAGTTAGAAAATTGTTTTTTTATTTTCTTTTATTTTTTCTTTTATTGAGATTATTTATTACTATGTTACTATAATCATCTAAATATTAAAATCAATTTTTCTTAGTTCTTTCACGTAAAGTTAATAAAAAGCTTCCTCCTGCAGGATGGCTTGGGTGACGTTTAAGAAAGAAATTTAACGGAAATGCTCCGTTAAGAAAAACGGTCCATTTCCTGCGTGTTGTGAGTGCACTGTTTTGTGATGCGCCAAAGAGTATGTGGAATACTGTTTTCTTTTTTAATATATATATATATTATATTATTGACTATGCGTGAAAATTTGATATCAATATTAATATTATGATAAATGATCGAGCTTTTGACGGCTTTTTATATAATATATATGTAAAAGTAATAAGATGGAGATACAGATTTTTAAGACGTAATAATAAATATAACCATTATCATAATGATCGTGGTTTTTACTAAATTGTGTCGTTTTCTTTCAATAATTTCTTTAGTGTCCTTTCCTAAAAATATCCTTTCTATGAAATAATGTTAAGAGCTAGTTTTACATCTAAGGTAAGTAATGAAAATACATTTACTTTGGTAATGTGTTGAGTATAGCCACTAGTCGACCTAAGCCATTAAATTTGACGCATAAACTTTAGCGTCAACGAAATTATTTACAGCGAGTAAGCATTGCTGCTTAAGTGAAAACGTGAAATTAATCCTAACAAGACAATTTTCTAAGCAAATTAGTCCTTTAGGGAGGCTACCGTTTGATATTTTATTAATTCGACAGAACATTGACCTAAAAATATCATTGCGTAAAAACACGCAAAAAAGTAGAAGCTCGCTAACCAATAACCAGTGGGGTGTCAAACCTACCGTAGTCAGACCCTCTGCTGTTTGCCAACTGCCGAATATGCCTGTCGGGTATGGTGTAAATCTGCCAACGCGAAAACGGTAAACATTAGCTTGAATGAGACATGTTGCATGAA
Organism: Popillia japonica; assembly: GCA_004785975.1. Taxonomy (NCBI): domain Eukaryota; kingdom Metazoa; phylum Arthropoda; class Insecta; order Coleoptera; family Scarabaeidae; genus Popillia; species Popillia japonica. Next base: position 14,330 of record SMLS01045989.1, on the reverse strand, counting down.
ACCCCCGCCCCTATACAAAACTTTCACAAGGTTGCAGGCTGCACAAGCCTCGACAGACGCAGAAAAGCCCATGAACATATTGAGAAGCTGAAATAATTTTTTGATGTTCGTCACTCAATATTTGGCCAAGAGTGCGATCCAGACACACTCAAACTTAGACGTCGATTCCTAAGCCACGCTCCACTAACCACTAAAAGAGGACCTTCCAGACGGTGTTTCTAGTAACGGGAGCACCTGGAGAATGCTTAACCGCATTAGAGCTCGACTCCAGTAAAATCCAACCTTGTCGAATGGGGTGTGTTGGACAGAAATGACGACAAATAAGATTGTGGCGCCCTTCAGGATATCGAAGACCTTGTTTAGTACCCTGCCTTCCCCACAGATGTACTCTCGACGAACTGTGGCTAGCTGAATAGGAAGCATTGGACGTAATCCAATACTGGGTTAACAAACTGTAGATTCTGGACACGAAAAGGACATTTCATTGATGTTTGATTAGAAGCATGATAAACTCAGAAGCAATCAGTACCTACATAAAATACTGAGTCTCAAAACATAATTCGTAAATTAGATTAGAGCAATCCTGCAGTTGTGTTATTGTCTCTGGATTTCAATTTTAGTTAGTAAATATATGCAGTCCAACAGAAGTAATTTACAAAAACTGCGTTCACTTTCAAGATAATTTAGACGATATAGTTAAATTTTTTGGACAGTATTCAGTCCAGATTGTTTCATCATAGTAACAATTCAAGTTTTAATACTAAAAAACTTATCAGAATCGTATAAATTGTTCGAAGAATATGATAATACACGTTGATACCAGTATGCAGCTAATTTACTGTTTGATTCCAATTTGGTCTCATATCAAGTGACATATTGCGATAAGATTCCACAAGATACAGATTCGTATAAAGTAAATAATTCGTATAGGTTGTATATCCCTGATCCTGTTTGAATGATGGATCAATTAAACGAGAAATTAAGATGACCGATGTTGGTATCTATCCTTGAAAAGAATTACAAAGTTCATGACATCTTATAAAGAGTGGCACACTGGGCTGAAGCATTAAACATTTTATATGAATCCAACTACTTCAGATAAATTTAGGCATGAAAGAAAAATCTGCAACAAGATTCTGCAAATGACTGGACATTAAATACAAACCAGCAAAAATGGAAGCATCACAATCACTTGGTGTCTGTTTTGAAGATCTAGATTATTTAAATCTTTTTGTGACAATGGCTGAAACATAAGTGATTCTACGGTCCAGAAAGGAAAGAACAGTGGGTGATTGTCTAAAACGAGTATCAAATCATCACTGGTGATTGTTATTTAAACATAGTAACCATCCTGTTGGTGATCTAGAATATATAGAAGACTATTCTCTAGAATAAAAAGAAAGTTGCAAATTTTATGTAACAGAGAATAATAGAAGCCGCCGTGGAGGTTTGGTTTGCAACCTGAGAAGACGTTTTGTCTTTACGACATAGACATGTCTACGTCTTCAGTGCCGATGTTTCGGCTTCTAAAAAAGAGCTATATATCCCTTTGGACTTTCGTTAAATCTAAGACAAAGACGATGATAAAATTAAAAACTAGAGAAGGACTACTTGGTAAACAAAATGATTCAGGAAATCAATCTTTAGACTGATCTTTAGTTTACGGTCACTGGCACAAAGCAAGCTAGACAAATTTTATCGTGACATTTGGACGGATAATTAATGTTGCAGGTTCTACAGACCATCTATTAATATTTATCCATGAATAAGAAGTTCAAAGGATTCATGAATTAATTCGGCAATTGAGAGCATAGTATTAGGTAGGAAGTGAGGATGGATGACAACCAAGTTTGTAATGCTTTTAAGTACTTCTCTCCTAGTAATTGTTCTATCTATAATAAGACATTAATATTACTAACAGCCATGCCCACTTTATAGACTACATTCGTAATAATGGGTTAGTGCGTTAATGCGTTTAAAACGTCGAATACATTCTTAGACCACCTTAACATACAAAACGAAAAAATCTATACCACAAGGAGTAGGCAACTTTGTTAAACTCGACCCGAATACTAAATACAGATAACAAAAAGAATCCATGATACAAAATCAACAATGGGTAACTTCTACATCGTTGTTGATATTTATATTTACGCAGACGTGCAAAAAATCTTTCGCTTAAACTTTGATACGAAGTAGAGTTGTCTGAGCTTGTCTATCTCGGGGTAGGTAAACAGAAAAGTTGTAGTTTAAAAAAAAGGTACCGAATAAACTAATAGTATCGTGCTAAGTCGAAAATGTCACGATCTCGTGTAACTATTCAACTCAAATGGACCGGTGATAAAGAATTGATGGTTGGTTGCGTAAATAAGGCAGACATTCATATATAAAGGAAAGTTTTTCGCTCATGAAAAATGTGAAAAGAAAGATGTGCATTATCCGAAAGTTTTCCTGCGAAGGAGGAAAAATACGCTACGGTACCCAAAGTTCAGCTTTATATTCAAAACGTGATATCGCATAGCTCTGACTCTAAAATTATTTTGATATAAATATATACATAGGGAGAGAGACAAGATAAACGAGCAAAAGATATACGTACTTTAATTAATTTTTTTGCTGAATTCTCCTCTTTACATTTTGTTTTTTTAATGCTAGATTAGTTGCCCATTTGAGAGCAGGACGCGGAATGAATGTTTAATGTTTCTAATTACACAATTTTTGAAATTTTAATTACGGCGATAGCATTAATTATAAAGTCGAGAAATATTTAATGCAGATTTATACGACACCGCTCAAATAAAAATAATTTAAATTGAGGCAACACATTTCAAATAATTTAATACCACTCTGCATCGGTCAATATAGTAAGAACCCATTGGTCCTGAGAATAGTGGCAAAATTTTCCGGAAAACACTGTACACGAATGTTGTAACTTTCCAAATCTGAATCTAGTTTTCATATTCGAAGAGTCTGTCACATGCACTGATGCACATGCTGTTAAACCAGCTTTATGTAAATTTATATACAGGTACTATTTCGTTGAGATATCCTCAATACCAATCTTCTCCATAAAAATGTCAACACAAAGTATAAAAGCGTTTTCTTTAGATCGTTAGAATCGCTTGAAATCTGATAACACCAACATCTGGTTAGTTTTCCTTGTTACATAGATCAAAATATGAGCTCTTTATCGAATATTACATGTTCTAGATGCTGTGGTATGAACAACAGCAGCTATGTTGGTCAGTGCAGAGCTAATCTCATTAGAGATTACCAGCTGGATACATCACTGCATACTCTGATAGTACATAATTCATCACACGAAATACAACAGCTATGTGGATCAGGGCTCTTCTTGTTTAGCCAAGGGCACTCGGTCAGTTTTGTCCAATGACGAAAAGTTTCAACTTTGCGACTAGAACATCACTTCATCACAATATAATAAAAGTTGTCTAGTTTTTTCTATTTGGTGGCTAACAAATAATTAAAAGAAAAGCGTTGTAAATGTGTAATGCGCACCAATTAATTAAGATACACAGAGCACTTACAATGATATGTTTAGTGGTTCACTGCTATCTTACAAACAGCATGGTTCTGATGAATGTGGATTACACTAAATTATGTTTATTGATGACCAGTGTTATTACAAATGTAGAAAGCGCTTTGAACTCAGTTCTTCTTGTCTACAATCAAAGCAATTAATGCAAGAGAAACAGGAGCTTCGGATATGACTGCCATCAACTTTAATTGCGGGGAACATTGCTTCTCGTGATATTACGCCCCCTACCCTGTCTGGGAAACTGTTATACTTTCCATTATATGGTACTACAAAAGAGTCATGGGTTATGACTCTAACAACCGATTGAGTTATACTTCAGACTTTTATGCAGTCGTATACTGGCATGCCCATCTTGCTGCAAGAACATGTCATCCGCTGCATACATTCACCACCGTAGAATCATGACATACATAAATACAGATAATAGAACATCCAAGATAGTACCTTCTATGGATGTATTGGTGGTGTAGTGGTTGGGGTGCGTAGTAGAGGACAGCGCATATCCCCCTCCACACGCTCTGTCACTGGCGAGTCTAACACGCCATTTCCTGATGAGTTGCAGTCACGTAAACATGGCTGTTGTTATTGATTCTCTGGCCAAGTGTGAATTGCGAGCTGTCATTCGTTTCTTGCAGGCAGAAGGGAACAGTGCTCCCGAAATTCGTCGAAGAATGAGTCAAGTGTATGGAGACAATTTTATGAGCGATAACGTTGTTCGTGAATGATATCGAAAGTTTATAGATGGTCAAACTGATGCATAATGAAGGGGCTCAAAGACCCCTACAGACGACATTGTTCAACGAGTTGACCAGGCGGTTAAGGAAAATCGTAGGTTCACCGTAAGTGAATACATTTCCGGAAGTTTCAAGATCTTCCCTGATCTCTATCGTTACTGAACAGTTGCATTACAAAAAAGTTTGCATTCACTGGCTCCCAAAGATGTTGACTGACAGCCACAAAACTCGCGGAATTGCTTGGGCGTTGGAGTTCCTTGACCTTTACAATACTGATGGGGAAAATTTTTTGAAATCTATTGTGACAGGTGATGAGACTTGGGTTCAATATGACACGCCCGAAACGAAACGACAATCACTACAATGGATGCACACTAATTCTCCAAAGAGACCCACAAAATGTAAACGAACAACTGTTTTTTGGGATCAAAAAGATGTGTTGCTTGTGGGGTTTATGCAGCCTGGAACAACAATTAATGCAGATTCATATTGTGAAAATATGAAACGAAATACTCTTTCAATATCAAATCCAATGCATGTCATTAAGAATATCCTAGCACTTCGGACAAATATAGGTCTTTTGGATTCAATGTTGTAAAGACTAATAACAAGAAACAGGAAAAAGACCAAATTATGGCCAAATTATCCCATGGCCAATCTTATACGTTTCTAATGGTTCTGCCTGCACCGTTTAAGACACAAAGTAGTTCTTAGTATAATAAGAGGTCTTCTATGTGTTATGGTTCACTTGGATGTGCTGCGTTCTTCTAGTGTAGTCTGTATTATTTCTAGGTTCTATTAATTCATGCAATTTGTTAATTTGTAAGCAATAATAACAACAACGAGCCAATTCGATATCAATCCCGAAAATAATATCAAAAACAAATTTCAACGGTGAGGGAAGCAATCGTATTTTTAACTCCCAAGAGGCGAAACGCAACATTGTCACCGAATCTGTCCATGTTTATTTATGTTGGAAATTATAAAAGCGAAATACCAAGTTATAAAGGAATCCAATCTACAGCCGACCAACGACTGATGTTCTCTCGCAATAGACAGACGATGATGATGATGAAGCCAGCGGATCCCTCGTCTTGTTGGTATTCATCGGCGGCGTGCAATCAGCCGTAATAACGTTCGTCTTTTGAGACGCACCTCGATGATCGTGTCCTTATTTCACGAACTCGAGGATATTTTAGAACGGCGTGACCGATGCTAAATTAAAAGGTTTTGTGTATCTGTGTATGTGTGTGCGTGCAGATGCGACGTAATTACCCAAGAGGATAGGAGCTACTTAGAATCCCCGTCGACAAAAGGGGTTTGAAGTGAGAGTGACGGTTTAGGAGGTCTAGAAAATGGATGGCCATCAGGATATTATCGGATCGTGATTCTGATGTTACCGTTCATGAATAACAAATATCGTCTGACCGGGAGGAAGTTCGGATTACTTTACTAGAATAGCATAGAGTTGTTATTGCGCTGTAGTCTTAATTACTTCGTGCAATTTCTCTTGAATATTTAGTGTCGCCGTAAATTACTATAGTTTTATCACTTGTACGTGAAGACGTTACGGATGGTGTTAATCTAATTGCGAATGTGTGTAACTAGCATACAAATTAGTAGTTTTTTAATAATGTGATGTATTTTTCAGCACAGAGAGCAGTTTTGGCGTAAGTAATTATGCTAAGGATCTACAAAATGTAAGAAATAAATTGTTCAAATAAAACTGTTTGTGCAACAGTAGCGAAATGGGATTCCTGAGAAGCATAAAAAAATAAAAGACACAGGATAAAGAATGATATATACAGACAAGGTCAACAACAAAGAGTGTATGAGACGGGAGTGGCAAGAAAAAAAAGGATGTCCAACAAAAAAAAGTTGAAAAGACATACAAGAAGAAGCAGAAAAAAGGGAATAAGATGGAAATAAAAAAACAGTCAAGAATAGAAAATTATGGAAGGAAAAATGCAAGTGACCCAAAAACAAACCTCGTCCGTTCTACACCTAACGGTAGAAAGTATTAAGAAGTAGAAAAGCAAAGAGCCTTCATTTCTAATATCAGCTTCTTAAGAGCACTCATAGAGCAACTTAGCAACATAATTCACTCGAAGGTCCCATATATTCAAGTTCTTAATGATAAACTTGTGAAGGATACGAAGCACATACCTCAATCCTCATAGATTGCGATTTCTGTTTGCAGGCATGATGGACGAGTTATCGTGATCTGTGCAATCTAATATCGCGTGTTGAGTGTGCCAAAGGCTAACCTGTTTAACGGTTCAAAGGCATAGAATGGAATGAAGGTCATTCTTTCGACTACGACAGTACTAAAATATTAACTTATAGAAAAAATTACAAAAAGTGGTCCGTTTTGGAAATGATACATGACACTTTAATGGAAATAACTCCGTTAACTTAACTAAGATGTCTACGTATTAACTTAATAGCATTTCTTCAAATTTTTACTACAACAAGCAAACTACAAACGTATTTATTGATTTTGTACAAACTATACTTCCGTGTTTTGTAGATCGCGTTATTTCGTTCATTTTAAACTAACTTCTCTGCATCTAACCTTGGTAAATTTATAGCCGTAGGCATGGCAGCATCATCTTGTCATCTTTAAAGCGGATAACGTAATAAAGAATAATAGAAATATATTTCTTCACACGATTTACTGAGTCAGAATTGCAGTAAGTAGTCTCGATAAGCAATATAGCTTGGCAAGCCGCTGCAGCTGTACTCATCCTAAAAAACTATGTATTTCTATAGTCCGCAGTCTTTAAAAATCGTAGAATGCAACAAATATCAAATTACCTAGAAAATGTAACTTGATAATTACGAACTAAGAGTCACCTCAAGCCTAAGATTGTAAAAACAATTACAGAAGCATAAAAGAATAGTGAAGTAGTTTTTCCAATCATATGACAGCATGACGGCATTGCCATTCTGACTAGGAGATTGATTTATGAATAACGAAGCAACAATTCATCCATCAAAGCTGGTCCACAAGATCACCAACTCGCAACAAATACTCTTACGTTTTACTTCAGACTCATCTCTTCTTTTTACATCAAGGTACCTGTTGCTATATGTTTGGAAGATTATGTAGATGTATTACCTCCTTACTAACAAAACTAAACAAGAAAATAAAAATAAACCGGGTTTCATAAAAAAATCAACTTAGTAAATCCCGCGTATGCATGTCAAATCCTCTAGAACACTGACAGTAGCCATCATCATACACAATAAAACGCAGGTACTTTACATTCTTCCCGCTACGCATCTTATCCCAACTCTACTGAAATCAGTGCACCGCGCCAGAGACAAAGTAAAGACGTAGTGACCCCGATAAGTTATTCAAAGACCAGGGGTGAACTGACAGATTGGCGAGAAGATCGAGGGATGCATGTCAAGAAGGTCTAACGACTTGTCCGTTCCAACGAGGACGGACTTGCATTTGCTGCGATTTAAAATTCAACTCTCGCCGACGAATTTCGTGCGCTTCGATGTTAAAATTTACATGGAAGACGCATCCTCGATGCGAAATTGTCAAAAGGAGGCGATTTGGTGAACTATAATTTGCCAGTCGAATTTATTGACAAATAATATATTTTAAATTCGGGTGAGGAAATTTTGAAATCGTAAATTCATAAATGAAGGACCATCGTTTAAAATATGTAAAAAAATTATTTATGAATCAGACTGACTCAATACAGTGCTGAAATTCCAAGATCTTACCGAGATATTAGAACTGCAGATGAAATTAAGAAAAATTCAAAGTGGATACATTGGATAATACTCCTTAAAAATAATTATCATGACGTAACTAAAGCAATGCCCAAGACGATAATGAATTATAAACAAACCTCAAAGAACTAACTTATTACGATTACTATATCACACAAATTTGTATATTATTAGAGACCCGTTTCATTGACGTTTCGTATCTAAACATTTGGAGAAGTTGGCATGTTTATATTCAAAGCACATGTGCGGTTATTCTGCATATCTGCTCTATCATTTACCCGGGTTCAGTAACAGTGTGTGCACCTCGTACACCTATTGTTATTTCTAGTCACGTTACGAGTATACCCGAAGATTTGCACTCATACTTCTTTAAAGAGTTTATGATAAATTGACAGTCTGACGCTGTAAAATACGTTCGGAGTAGGTACTGGAATCATCCAAGCAATAAATTATATTCGGACGCTTTGTCGTACAAGAAAAAATAAATAAGATGTATATGTTGTATACATATCTACTACAATGTGTCTACGCAGCAATACATCGTTTATTTATAACAAATTTGTTGCACAAAACAATAATGCATAGGTACATCACAAGAGAACTACTATAAACTGAGCAATTTTGATATTTCACCAATTAAGCATTGACCAAATAACATACTACAATTTCAATTATATTGACGCTATCCCCTTACTATTGTTGTTGGTGGTAGCTATCTGCATTACGTGAATTTCATCATCAAATGAAGAATAAATATTGTGAATTCGAAACTCAAATGCATTCGAGGTCCCCAATGGAATATCGAATAACCAGGGAATACATTAATTAGTTAGTAGTACAGTACGATATAACACACCGCACTCTTAACACGTCCATTTGTGTAATGGGGTTGACCATAAATTTCGGTGTCCAATGTCAGAGTCGAATATCGATTCATGCAGATGACAATATTAAACACAAACTAGAATTAATGCGAAGTTACACACAGCTCAATATAAGTAGCAAATATTTCTTAAAAATGGCATTCTCTCGGGTGTAGAAAGGAACACATTTACGGTATCAGTGTTTATTTTTATATAAAAAAAATATTTAGGTACTGTTTTTTAGAAGCAGGAGATAGGTTCCTATGCTCAAACACAAATGATATGCGTTCCACTTACTGCAGACGATAAAACATGAAATCCAAAATACTTTCTGCAGACTCAAAGATCGTGATCTAATTTTTTCAAATTTTCCTAATCCTGTATGAGAATTTAACATATAACTCTACAGAATTGAAATCCGTACTTTTCTTGACATCAACTTATTTTTTGAAAATATCTGTTAAAAGATACAATACTAATGCCATCAGTAGTGATAAGGACTGATCTGAGGAACTAAACCAGTAATTAAATATTAACTATATTTGCAATAACTACAACGTCAACCCCAAAATCTGATAAAATATGTAACTCTCATACAAGTGGGGATAAGGTAAAACAATATTCATTTTAAACAAACATAGAGGGATATACATAGTTAAATTCTTGAAACAACTCTAATTGGAAACAGAAGGTGTCTCCACTGAGGCTGTTCTGAAACTATTCAATTAAATTTAACAGTTCTGAATTCTTAATTAGTTTATGTCTATAAATGAATGAATGTATTGGGCTGGGTACCGGAAATTGACAATAATGACTTATTATGTGTCACTTGACCAAAACTGCCACAACACCACAAATGTTCAAGGATTTGTTACAAGTAGCACTACTAACACTGACCGCACAAATTTATTGTCTATCCAAACATTTTTCAGGTGAAGTTTAAAAACTCAAATCATTGAGCTACCTGATGACAAGTTATTCCTGGCTACAAATTTCAATTTGACCTGGTGATTAGACTGTTTCAATTGTTATGGATTAATTCCATATAGGGATGTTATATAAAATCGACATTTCTGCAGATTCTTCTAGAACGGTTTTCAATGTGTAATTAACAAATTCTTGTAATACAAAAAATTGTGTTTTACCACTTGTTAACTTTAAGCTAATCTGGAAATTCGGATTTCCAAGCACACTCATTAGTAGATATTATGCTGTTCTGTCCAATTGGTGGGCTGTATATCTGAAGACTGTAACTTCTTTACTATTTTGTACTACTACGATAATTCATTGGTTTTCTTCTTAAGTATTTCTTCCAATTAATATTCGTTAATACTAGTCGTTAGAAGTCTACAAATATACGAAGTCCCACCCTCACAAAGGATCTTATATTTCTTCTTTTGATAATTTTTATTGTCCTTGGTTATGTGACGATTGTTTTGACGACTATGGTTGTTCTTATAGTTACTGTCACAATGTATTTATTGCAAATTACTGAAATAAATCCGATATTCCGATATTGACGCAAGCTGCTTCTCTGTTGCCTTAGAAAACTTTCTATTTACATAGTATTAGATCTAAAAAAATATATCAAGGGGATAGACAAACTTGTGTTGGCAAGCGAATAAAGTAGGTACTATGCAAAATCAGCTTGAAACAGTAATGTCTGTGCATAGAATGGAGAATCAGAAAGATACATAACACAGACTACAAAATTCTGCGACCAGTTGCAGTTGGCAGTTATGCAACTACCAAAAAGCTAGCAATCTTGAAAAGCAAAATATAGTAGAAAACTTGAGTCAGCAGTAAATAATCATAAAAACAAGTTAGACCAATCGATACTAAAAAGCTAACATAAATATACTCAGTTACCCGAACAAGTAGCCTAACCAAACAAATGAAATTCAGTATAGTATCAAAACAGATATTAACAAAATGTACTAGCTATAGAAGCAGCAGCCCAGAAGATGGTGGCAAGTAAATATCTATGAAGAACAAGGATGACAGATATAACACAAAAAAATTTAATAATACAAAGCACAAAAATAAACAAATAAAAAGAAAAACATACAAATTTAAGGTTTCACCACTAAGGAGTGAAAAATGAGTGGGATAAAGAAATCACAAGGGCACAGTAACTCAATGTATCAACCACGTTAGTGCCAAAAAACTTTTTTAAGAAGAAGAATTGCCACAACATTCTGCCTTCCATTCCTCACCTTACACTTCTGAAGAATCCTCTAACTTGAGTGGAAAAGCGGAACTCCGAAGGGTTCGCAAATCGTATATTCCGTTAAGACCAATGGTTAGCTCCAGAAATTCTTCGTGCTATTCACTTCCTGCTAGATTTTGTACCTCCTATGCCAGACAAGAAAATCTGTTATCACAAGTACACAAGAATTTTGTTAGTGTGATCGAGGATATCATGGAAGAAGATGACTCAATGGTTATCAATGCTTGTAGGATATCACTTTGCAAAAAAATCACCTTAAGTAGGGAATAAATAGCAATAGAACAAATATGCATTTGACTGCATATTTTCAACTGGACAATAAGTTATCTAATTGGGATTTGAAATGGCAATATCATTCTCACTTTTCTTCCTACTGCACAACGGAAGCATTGAAGAATTCAATTTACCATAAACTATATCCCAACGTACTAACCTTCACTTAATACATTCTACTAACGACATTTCTAAAACAGGCGAACAGAACGTCTTATACATTGACGAAAAGTAAATGTAATCTCGAGTACAAAACTTAGTTTCAAATTCAAATTTTCAATAACCTGCAGGTATACTTCAATGGAGCTTATTTTACCATACAAGAAGAGAAGGAAACCATCTAGTATGTGTAATTTCGTTTGTGCAGGTAGCGCACAGTACAGAAGGCAACGTATGTGTTTGTATGCGTGGTTCGATATTTGAAAAGTCGTGGATAAAATTTAAAACAAAAACATTTGAATTCCAGACGTTTCACAAAGAGTTCGAGATTGAAAGCTACGACGGAATATTTCCACTTCAAATACCGGACGTGATAAAACAAAACAAATGTCCGAAGGTTTCCAATGAAGTCGTTCCTTTATAGCTTTATATAAGGGTAACTTCTGCAATGAGGTAGGTGGTCTCTTTTCGCATCAATGTTTACTGGAACTTTTAGAATTTTTAGTAGTTTCAATTTACCCGACGTAGTAGAATGTTTATTGCCTAACTCTAATTTTATTTTTAAATTTGTTTTAAAAGTTCTTGAAACTTTATTAAATTGACGCAATCTCTTAGCCTTATTCTTGTTGATTTATTTAATACACCAACACTCATTTTGCAAATATCAAACAGCAAATCAGTAAAGTCAAGTTATATACATTCCTATAAAATATTTATATCTATTAAAAGGCTTTTACGACAATCAATGAGCTATTTTTGAACTCGAGACATTACACTCTGTTCCGATATTTCTGTTAAACCCCGCCATCAACTGCTTTATTAATATTCATGCAATAAACTGCCTAAATATCTATTTTTGCTGCATACGAGCGAATGATAGAAACGTGTAAAAAAGATCAATATAATGATGTTAATGGCCGCACGGTGTCGCGACGTCAGGTATTTAATAATTCAATGGGATGGATTGTTGACGGTAATTTGGAATGCCAATTAAGTTACCTTTCTGGCTATATAGCTACGAAAACGTCGAAGTCAAATGTTAATATAATAAGAAGCACCAAGCAATAGAAAGCTCTCTGTAGCTATTTTGAGCCGTCGTACTCGTAAATATACTGTAATCAAATTTTAATTGCCAACATAGAAATGATTTTAGTTATAGCAAATTTTGAGGTATACTCCATTTCAGCTAATGTATTATTTTAATGTATTCTGTTACTATATTCTGTAACTATGCTTGATTTTATGAATAAGTAGAAATTATATAAATCGATATATTAGTACTATTCTACCATTATTACTATTGTAGAATAAGTAACAATAGTTGATTTGTATAACTTTTTGTTTTGAAAAACTAACATTGATTAAATTAGCTAATGTTTGGTTTTCTTTGTTTCTTTAGCACTCATAACTGAAGTAGCAATAGCTTCCAAGATGTATAGGATTCGATGCCCCTCCGACTAGTATGTCAAGAGAGTGATAATAATGGAAATCAACTTGTTTTATTCACTATTAGAAAAAAACTATTATTTCGTTACGTAGGAGGCTCTAATAAAACCATTGTTTTAACGAAATATTACACACAACCAGAATACTTTCAGTCACCAGCATTCAGAAGGACGAGAATAATTTTGGAAAATTTTTTGCAAAATTAGAAAATAGATCACATCTTTTGGAAAAGGAAATATTTTTAACGAGCAAATGTGGGCATGAACATTCATCATGAACATTGATCAGTTCATGAGAAGAATTCATTAGTTCATAAAAGGTATTCTGAATTAAATGTTGTAGTGGTTCTACCAGTATTAGCTTTGTACTCATTTAATTAATATTTCCTAGGCGTGTTAGGCTTAAGTTTTCCTTTGTTTCTGGACCTTATTTACTATAATTCTAAAGCTATCATCCACCAATTAACGATCGGAATCGAACAAACGCATCAGTGATAGATTAAATATTTCGTTCTAGTTATTGGTAGGAAATAACTGCGCACCAAGTTAGTACTAGTTATATTGCTAATGCCCCATTAAAAAAGAACTAACAAATTCCTTGGAATTAATATTTCCAGAGCCACTTTTTTTATAACTGTTCACAATGGCGATGATAGGCAAGGCCCAGCCGCCAACAAATCCATTCTACTTTTAGTATAATGATTATTTTCAAATACATATTTATAAAAAGATGATCTGTACAGGGGTTGTGATGGTCTACTACAATACATTTAATTTGAGTCTAAGAAATAACAACACACGTGGCCAAGGTGATCTCACTGTTGTCCGTGTTTGGAAACTGCTGGTGATCCGTTTTAAAGGCAAAAAGATTTGCAGATGGAGACTAAATGCAAATCTTTATCGAAAATCTGAAACATGTAGCAAAATTTTTGCAACTTAGGTTTCAGTATGAGTATTTAAACTTAGTTTTTGCGTAGCCATATTAATTTTTTTCTGAAAATCTTAAATAAACAAGCAAAGAACCAGGACAACAACACCGGCTTTAAATACCGGCTACTGCTGGTGTTTAAATAGTCACGTTGTCTTTATTCTTCGCTTATTTGTCTAGGAAGACTAATACCCTTCTTGCGAAAAGTAAATTTTGCTACTCAGATTGCAATCTAAGGCGCATAGCTGTGGGAGTGTACAAGTAAATCTCCAGGAACATACTATAGAACCCCTAAAACACATATTAAACCAATGATATGATTTATATGTACGAGATTACCCTTTTTGTGAAATATGAGGCATTTGGTGAAAGTAGTTTTTCAAAAAAAA
>SMLS01045985.1:0-17862 GCA_004785975.1 Popillia japonica | reverse complement strand
AATATACAACACAGGCAATAAACAAAATAGTAAAATTTAACACACAATTCCATACATTAACGACTTAAGTGACAAAATTAAATACGAATTTAAAAATCAGATATCAACATTACATTTACACCATACAATAACAGAGAGTTATTTACAAATTTAAAAACTAAGATTAAAAAAGATAATCAAAGTAATGTCGTATATAAATTAGAATGCAAAGACTGTAATAAGTGTTACGTAGGGCAAACTAGACAGTATCTAAAAAAAACGACTGTATAATCATCAATACACTGTAACGCATAACATAACCGCGGAAACTGCTTTGTCTAAGCATTCTAAAGAATTACGACATAACTTTGATTTTAAAAATGTTAAGATTTAAAAAAAAGAAAATAGTTATAAAAAAAAAATATATGAAATGATATACATTAAAAAAGAAAATAACGCGGTCAATTTTAGAGCAGATATAGAAAATTTAAATATTATTTATAATAATTTAATCACCTAATCACGCCTGAATTTTATAAAATTAAGCTCTTGACTAGGTTTTTTTTCCATGTTTTTCCCTAGTCCTTGAACAGAATTGTTAGAGCTTGTCAAAAAAATACATTGATATAAGGAGCATTAGTGTTATGATTATAAATTTACATTTCAAAATATCTTAAATTGTCCAGTATATTGTAAACATAGTCCTATATATCACTGAATTTCTTTGTCTGTAGATAATTTTGTTAATAGGCATGGCTAGTTATTTATTTATAATTTATAGATAAATGTCAATGTTATTCCACTGAAGAAGTTGTTACGAAAACCAGATTATATATATTGTAAAGGTTTTGGAATAAATTTGACTTTTGTTCGAATTGCAAGTGTTATCATTGACCTAACAAGTGGAAAAACTATCTAGATAATAAGATAAGTTAAAAGGTCATAAAAATACATACCTACATATTAATACACAAAAAAGGGAGATTATCTCTTTTAAATTTGTTCAAAAAGAAATAAATACTAAAACCGATATCAAAAACAAACTTTTAACATGTCATTTTATTTTTGTATTTGCAATAAATAAGAAGACTAAAGCAACATTATATTACACATGTCTAAGAAAAAAATTATGGCGCAATTTTACCCAAGGCACAATTCTTCTTACAAGTGGAAATCTTTCAAGCGAGCAATTTGAACGGCAATAGGATACGAGGGACGCGATCGCTTGGGGATTGATTGAAACATATTCGCATCGCACCATTGGAACTTATCGGCCCGTACTTTATATTTATGTTGCTGTCCGGAATACATTGCGAATTTAACAATAACTTTCGCATCGCAGCATTCACATTCATCAAACTGCTACTGCAATCTTAAAGTATTGGAGATAATATTTATTTCCATTATATGTAGGCGAAGAAACTACAAACGACTTACAAGAATATGGATTTCTTTCACAGCTAAGCTCTTGGTGATTTCGTGTGGGACGTCTACTAATAACGAGTTATGAATTTGTACGTTTTGGAGCTTATTTCTATCTCGCAATAATAATTGTTGGAAAATGTTTCGCTTTGATCTTTCATGTGGTTTTAGTGCATTCGATAGAATATAAACGAACAATCTGTCTGTATGGTACGGCAGCAGCAACGACCTGTCGTAATTTTTCGGGAAATATGTTTTCGTTAAAATAAATCTGTAATAATGATAAATTTATTGTTGTTTCTCCAAGTTTGTGTGTTTTCTTGTACCTGGAACATTTTGAACAAAGGATGATAGATATGTACAACATAAAGGCAAAGCTATGGCTTAAATATGTGAACAATATTATATCCATACATACAAATGCTGACCTATCAACAAATATGTTTTTTAACAATCCAGATTAGTTTTATTCGTATCCATAATTAGTGGCGGAAATTATTTTGTAGTTCTAATCAAAGCAGYATTCAACGTAATCGTCATCATACTACCTATAGTATACATCTAGCAATGCTTAGGCATACATATTGAATATAAAAAGTGTGGTTATCACTCGAAAATAATTGCGTAAGAGCAACTCTCTCTCTAGTTTGTATTTCCCATTATGATAAATTATGTGATACGTTTAAAAAAACAGAATGACATAATTAGAAGCATCACAGACTGAACACATATCTTGCTTCATTTAGTTGAATAGAAAAAGCACTGACGATCTAGACTCTTTCTTATGGGTGGAATGAACAACAATCAATACCACGCAGATAATTGCGTGGATAAATTGCGTTGACAGATATTATGGGCATCTACTTGCTGCAGTACTTGTAGTTTCAATTGCAAGCTTAATATATTCGAGGTGATAATCGAGTAAAAGAAATTGTGGTTTCTTTATTCCAATTGGGCAAATCTCAACCTCTACCATTTATTTTACCATGTTATTTTTATTTATGAACTATAGGTATGTAGATCTATGAGAAACATTTTGCTTGTTATTGTGTGCATTTAACCAGCAGCACTAACTCAAAACTAATTAATTCTTCAATATTCCGTATTTTTATTTTTGAGCGCTTCGGATACTTGTTTTGCTGCTGCATGCATTATTTCATAAATTGGTTAGCCAGCCAAGTGAAATTATACGAACTGCCAGGCAATAAGTTTTATACAACGGAGATTTCGTCAATGTAATAAATGCTTGACATGGAAGACTGTCTCGAATAATAAAAACACACTTCGTGGGACCGTTCTCTCGTTGATTTTGTCGCTCAATTGTTGCAGAAAATTGGCATAATATTTGCCATTTAATGTTTTCTAGTAGTCGAGCCAGATAATTCCATGGGAATCTCAAAATACAGATACCATAACCGTTCCTGCTGACAAAACCGTTTTTGCCTATTTGGTGGCGGAGAACCTTTGCGTATGCGTTGTTTGGACTATTCTTTAGTTTGGGGAGTATAATAGTGAACCCAGGTTTTATCAACAGTTACGGAACAGCGCAAAAAGTCCTTCGCATCGCGGCGCAAGCGTGCTAACAGGTAGTGAAAAGCATTAAAATGATTCAGTTTTTGCTGCGGCGCACACAATGCGCCGAGTATTTTTTCATTTTCAATCCTTCCGTCAAAACTCTATATATGTATGTACATACACTGTTATTTGAGATACCCACTAGGTCTATTCCACGCACTTTACGGTGGATTTTTTCATATCCAGGGCCGTAGCCATTTTCCGACACACACTACAGGGTTCACCATTTGTATATACTCGCACGACTATGCTTAAATTTGGCAACCCAATTTTCAGCATTGAAACTGATAGAGCGGACTCCAATAGTGCTAAATCGAGCTCTGCTTTAATTTCGGTTGGTCTTAAACCTTTCAAATCAAAATACTTCATCACTACTGTCAACTCGGTTTTTTATTTTTACCACGAGACGATCACTGACGATCACCTTGGCGTACTGTCAAACTGAGACTAAAGGTGAGTTCACAGCTCTCCGTTCGTACGTTTGCGTTTATACGTTGACGAATCACAGAACGTTATTGTTATGTGCTTCACAGTATATCCGCTAACGGATAAAGTTGACCGAAGTTGAACTTTGTACGCTTCCGTTCTTCCGTTTGTGAAAAAAGTGAGGTTAGACCTGTCACAACAAAACGGTTAGTATAGGAAATTCATACGTCAATATACGTACGTTACAGACGCAACGCTATGAACCGCAAAAAAATGTTCATCCCAGTTCATCCTTTTAACGTATAAACGCAGACGTACGAACGGAGAGCTATGAACTACCCTTTATCGACAGATCGATACGCACTATTTTATTTGCCTTATTTGGCCTTGTTAAAGGATCATTCTATAGAATGGAAAGAAGATTCCTTCAAATTCGCGCCTCTCTGTGTTAGACCACGTAGATAGTTATCGAACGATCCTCGTAGTCTTTATTTAATTAACAAAAATAGGACAGATAAAAATCAACAAAATATTTGATCTCCGTCCACTATGCCTTAGTTATGAGGAGGCTGGGAAAGATGCAATCTCCGAAGTAAATTCCAATCATCTTAACCGCTGCAACCAGTAACCGATGTGCGACCAAGCACTCT
Organism: Popillia japonica; assembly: GCA_004785975.1. Taxonomy (NCBI): domain Eukaryota; kingdom Metazoa; phylum Arthropoda; class Insecta; order Coleoptera; family Scarabaeidae; genus Popillia; species Popillia japonica. The sequence continues at coordinate 13,810 of SMLS01045985.1, read as the reverse complement.
CCGTAATTGTTACACGGAATTAATATATTCAGCTTAGCTTAGCGTTATGCAAAATTTGAAAGATTATATTGGTTCTATATTCATGATTATGCAAAGGCATATTAAATAATTATTGTTAAACGTTTCTTTAGAGATTTAGATTTCAGCGTTGTTATCCTAAAGTGAAATATTCCTTGATTAAAATGTATCTAAAATTATTACTATTGTATAATAGCAATCAACATATAAGTGGTAAACAAGTTTAGTTACATATGCAATGTTTATTATTCCACAAGAAGCAATGTGGTAATTCAAAGAAACAGGAATGCAGAGAGAATTGTGGGATTTAGTCATACATAGAACAATAATTTACTTGTAAAAGCTATTAGAACCACAGCCATATATGTATGTATGTACATATATACATATAGGTATGTATGTATTTACATAGGTGTAAATGATATAGCGGAAATATTCTCTGAAACTTGGTTTTACAAATTCTGGTTAATGAAGATGTAATAACCCAGGTAGCAGACTGACGTCACAAAAACGTCGATATCTAGTCACTGATTACGTCGATTGTACCAATGCTGCGACGTCTTTACCACGCGAATAAGACATCATAATGTCACAGACCGTCGACGTTATTTCCCGACGTCGTATAAACGTAAGTTTCCGACGTCGTATAAACGTGAGTTTCGGACGTCGTACAAACGTCGTTTGCCATTTATGAATGACGCTGTGGGGACGTTCTTAATAAGAACAGCTGCATATTGAACGTAGCACACAGTGCAATACGGCGTTACAGAGTTTTTTTGTAGTAAACACAAAGGTACAATTGGGAAATAAAGAAGTTTGTAATATGTAGTTTTTTTGTGCCAATGTATTTACTACAAAAGATTCAGTAATGTTGTATTGGACTTTGTTCACTATGCGCTTAGACGAGAATCATTCTCTTTGGTGTGCACATCTTTGCTATTGGTCACATAGGTATATAAGGTGGGCAAATCAAACAAAAATAATATGATGACTAATTTATTATACATAGCTATAGCAAACCATCTTACCTTAATATCTTGCCAATTATGGACTTACATTCGTATAATATAATATACAGTGAACGGATTAAAGGAAAAGAAACATAAACTGTATTTTCGCAAGAAACTTCAAATGGTAATATCCATGCATTTAGCTCTAACATTTTCAGCAACAAAACAATAAATTGTACTACATACTTTCAAGACAAAATAGAATACGAAAAGTAAGGTTAAGAACTGTACTCTTTGCAAAAGACATAGTTAAAAAGAATAAATCACCTACTCTTGGTTACGATTTCGTTTTTTTTTCAACAATTACACAAAGCACACACTTTACACGATGGCAAACGATGAGAAACGGTAAAATAATAGAACTGTCTAGAACCATGTCCTGAACCTTTGCGAGAATCAACGGGAATATGGCGGGAATTTGAGCGCGCTATTCAAGGCTTAGGATATAAAATCATAAAATTACATAGCGGGTACTTACATTTTTTAAAATTAAGTTATAGGTTTCTATAGGTATAAAAGAAATATCTATAAAAAGAACGAAGATAATTAGGTACAAATTAGTCTGTATAATAAGATGGATATATGGTCGATTATGTTTCAATTTTAAATCAAATACGCTGATTATCAATATTTATAAAAATAAATAGGTGATTTAGTGATGGGCCTAGTTAACATAGTTCATTTTGTTAACAACAAATAGGAATAACGTCGAATTCACGTCTTTTCGCCGTCAACTAAAGACGTATTTATTTAGTCATTAAAATGACGTTCATTTTTGGTCGATAATAGGTGTATCGACGTCGTCATCCATTTTTCTCCAAATATTCACGTAATTTTCACGTCAGTCTGCTACCTGGGAAATACAAACTTACTTATGCTTTTTCTGGTTTTATAAAAATAATTGTAAATATTAGAGGAAGTACTCGATCATATGAGGAGCGTTCTTGCAAAATCAGACATCCCCACTTTTGGCCAAAATTTAGTTTTATATGATGCTTGTGGTTACCACATCTAGCTACTTCTAGTTTTTCCAGTTCACTGTGTGAAATAAATGCACAGTTGAAATCGATAAAACTGTGCTATATTTCTTATTGTACCAATAGCTGATTGCTGAAAACTCTATGGAAATTTCCCATTTATTCTTGTTTTGAGTTCTTATATATATACCTCAAATCCCATTTCATTAATTCAGGAGCGTTCATGCAGATCAGACATCTCCACTTTTGGTCAAAATTTAGTTTGATATGATTTCGTAGTGTTCTTGGTCGTTTGTATCGCTTATAACACTCAGAATGAGTCAGTTTTATCCCATAGTAATCTGAACGACAATATGGTCAGTTCAGTCAAAATCGTACATATCCAATTTGAAAATTAAACTTTGTGTATCGAGCAAAACAGGAGAGAAAATTTTTACAGAGGATATACCACAGCGCAAGAAGAAGTCTGTGACTGTTTAAAAGACGACCATGGCGTTGTTGTATTTCTTGTCTCAGTCATGAGATATTGCTAAAAAAGTTAGAATTTATTGGAATACGTGGTATTGCCTTAGAGTTATTTAGTTGTTACCTTACAGGCCGCAGGCAATATGTGAGTATCTCGGGTATAAGAGACGGTATTAAAATGGAAATAGCTTCATCTATTAAAGCGAACTGTAGAGGAGTCGCGCAGGGATCCGTGATGGGCCCGATATTGTTCCTGATATACGTCATGGATCTGCCTAGCTCTATAGGAGACTGTCGCATTTATCAGTTTGCAGATGATACATGCTGTATTTTGAACGGTAATGCCCTAAGTACATTAAGTACTAACGGTAATCGAATCAGTAGCAACTTTAACGCTTGGTGCCAAGCAAATTCACTAGTACTAAACACCAGCAAAACTGCATTGCTACCTTTTAAAATTGATCTACCAGATGACTTTCATATAAGCATTGATAACGATCCCATTGAGATCGTACACAACATTAGATTTTTGGGTATGGTAATTGACAGTTGTCTTACATGGTCGTGTCACATTGATGCTGTAATAACTAAACTTAATTCCGCGTATTACACTATTTATTATCTAAGAAACTATGTGAGCACTGAAGTACTTAAAATTATCTACTATGCGTACATTAACAGTAGATTGAGGTATGGGTTGATACTATGGGGTTCTTCTACTAGAGCGCAGAGATTATTTATTGCTCAGAAGCGTATAGTACGATGCATAATGAACGTTCCATCTAGAACTCCATGTCGCCCTCTGTTTAGGCAATTAGGTTTCCTACCGTTACCATCCCTATATTTGTATGAATTGGGACTTCTGGCTTTTAAAAATAACCATACGTTTGTTAGAAATTCAGATAATTTTAACCGAATGACAACTAGGAATGCGAACGGAATAAGTGTTCCCATTCATCGTACAACTCTTTTTGAGAAAGGGCCAGAGTTTATGGCGATCAAAGTTTATAATAAGCTTCCAAAAAATATCAAATCTATAGGACAGTTGGGATTATTCAGGAGCTCACTAAAATGCTACTTAGCCGAATTAAGCTTTTATTCTGTAGCGGAATTTTTAAATATGTAATGTATTACAAGTCTAATGCACGTTTGATGAAATGTATTATTTATCTAAGAATATGTATGCATATAATTGACACTGCTTATACCACATGATTTGGTCAACAGCAATAAATTATTATTATTATTATTATTATTATTATTATTATTATTATTATTATTGTTTCCTGTTGTATTCTTCATTTCAATTTGTCAATAAAAATATTTCAGACTAACACTTTTTTAACTCTTTTTCTTGTAAAACAATAATAGATAGAATTAGGTACATGTGAATTATGTGTTAAAACAAAACCAAACACACTTGCAGCAACAGTGTGTTGCCAGCAACACTTGCATTCACGCAAAACAATACATATGCACTAGATTTTTTTTAATTTTTTCGTCAAAGGGCGTACATTTTTCCATAACCATAATAGTGTTAAAAATATTATTTGCTGTACTACTTGTCATAATAGTTGCACAATTATAATTGCGTTTTTTTCGTTTTTCTTGAAACTACATTATGCGGATATGTCTGATTTTGCATGAACGCTCCTCATATGTAAAACAAACTGTTGCTTTCAAGTAAATCTAACCGTTTATTTAAATTGAATTTCAGATACAATAAATGTTCTCTGGAGAAAGGACGCGTACATATAACCACTTTAGAAGATTATATACTAACTAAAAGCAGGATAGCGTATTTCAGAAAGCTACTGTTATTAAACTATACTACTACCACAACTTAATTAAGTTTTTGGAGAGAATTTTCCAAATGTACATATATATACATATAAGTCGTGAAGTACTATACAGCTAAGCATGTGTGCAGAGTGCAGAATGATATACTAACGGAGTTTATAATTTTAATTCACATTTACATTAACAAATTTTAAGCATGTTAATGTCCAATTTGCATTACTATACACGTATGTTAACCTCTAATTAACCATGCAAATCACTAGTTGAAAAATAAATAGGTCTCGATAACCGCAAGTCATAATTGTATGTATAACTACAATCCATAAAGATTAATATTTCTATGGCATATTGAGTAATAGCATGATATATATTAATTAGACAAAAATTTCTAAAAAAAAAAAACTACACTACTGCTTTTAAAAATATTCGTACATTGTACTATTACCACTAATCAAGATGCTAACGTTCACAGAAAATTAATGAAGCGATCGATCAATAGGAATCTTCAGAGCGTTGACATGTGAGAAATCTGGAGAGCAGATGCGAACTTGTCATAGCGGGTTACAACCCTATAAGTAACCTGAAGAAGATGGTATTCTAGTTACATAAGGTGGTTAATGTATATAAATCTATTCCAGCTCCGAAGTAATTTATATCATTCACAGGAAACATGCTTTATAAATTGCTTGTCAGAGGTTATGTCTGTGATAATATATGTATGTATGTATTTTACGTACTATTAATGCTAAAGCTATAATAGAAATTATAGTCTACTTCGATTAAACAGCAATTGGTAGTATTTTACCAACAGATACGAAACGTGTTTATCAGCTCCCTAGACACCTGAAAAATATATTCTTTTACTATACATACATACTCTGTTTTTTTAATTCGGAGGACCCAATTAACCCCTAAAATTTTTGGTTAGGTTTTTAGAGGGAAATTAAAAAAATATTGTGAACATTAATCAAGCATGCATTCACGAATTCACATATAATTATATTAATGGTAAAGAAAATTAGTCGAATTTAGTAATTATATAGATATATCATTAAAAGTGTTGACAAATATTTGAAATTGGAAAGTATGACGTTTAATTCAAAACCCTATACGTCTAAGTAAATCACCTATCATAAAAATATAGTAATCTATTAGGTTTATATGTTTCCTCAGTAATCACGACTCTACCTTTTGGCGGTGAAATCTTAAATAACTCTTCCAAATTAAATACTCGGTTTTTTAATTAGTATTTAGTACTTATATACCGGGTGAGTTTTTTATCTCTAAAACATTGCATCAAATCAAAAAAAGATCTTAATAAGATTTGTTATAATGTAGGGGGCTCACTGAATGGCACCGAACTCGATCCCCCACCTCACCGCCGCAGAGTGGGAAGGGGAACAATTTTGAAATCTTAAATGGGAACCCTATTTTGTATTACATATTGCGTAATTCCAAAAAACATGTTTTCAAACGTCTAGAAAAAATACTCAAAAAAGAGAAACCGCACTAGAGTATCCAAAATGCTTAATGGTTGCGCCAAATTGAACGTCAACATTTTTGGAACGTAAATGTTTCGTGTGGAATAAGCTTATTGGTCCATGTTTTATCGATGGAAACTTAAATGGTAAAAGATATGGAAAGATTTTACAAAACGAACTTCCAGTGTAACTTGAAGACCTTCGCTTGGACGTACGACAAACAATATGGTTCCAAAATGACGGTTGTCCAGCACATGATTCAAGACTAGCACGAGAAGTATTAGAATGAGCCTACAATCGTCGATGGATTGGAAGAGGTGCTCCAGTCTCTTGGCTTGCAAGATCGCCAGATCTTACTTCCGCCGATTACTTTTTGCGGAGACACTTAAAGTCTGAAGGTTATACAGAAGTGCCAACCACAAGGGAAAACATAATTGAGCGAATCACTAACGTTTGGTCAAGGATTACGCCGGAAACACTTCTCAATTGTGACGAATCACTCCCTTTGGGAATAAATAACTGTATCAAAGTGGAACAGCACATTTTCGAATACACTTTCTCAAATGGGCATGATAAAGTGAAGTTCTTCGTTGTTTCAATTCATGTCTTCTATTTTTTGAGTATTTTTTCTAGACGTTTACAATTCACATACATGAATTATATGAAAAATCTGCTGTCACTAAAATAAATGCTTTTCTTGGCCAGTTGTGTTATGTAATATAACAAAATTTTGAAGTTATTCTTATAGGATGACTTGATCTTACTAGTAAATAAAAAACTCCCCAAAAAGCGAAAAAAAACTACTGTTTTGAGACAGAATCTCTCACTTAACTTTTTTAAACTAAACTGTTGTTATACTGTATTGTATGTAAGTACACGTAATAGCAACTTACTCTGCTATATGTCTTACTTTGCAATTTTACAGATACTTAACGTTGGAATAAATACACAGTTAGGGCCGTTTTTGAAACATTACCTTCATGATTGTTGTTTTACAAATATCATTCTCACACTTTGAGGTGAATAAAACACAACTAAAAATCAAGTTATTGCCAAACCTAAATAAATTCGGTTTTCGTACTAATGCTTCTTCAGTAAAAAAATGGTAGGTACTTAATTTGGGTCAAACACTTTTAAAAATAACTAATGTTCTAGAAAATTGACTAAAGACACATCAATATCAAAAATGTATGGCAATAATAATATTTTTGAACCCAATGTCATCTTTCTCTATAGAGCGAAAATTAAGAATAGGTATAGATAGTACATTTAAATCGAACAATAATGAACATTTATTAGTCGTCTATAAATTAGACGGCAAATTACTAGAAAAATCTGATATAGGACAAACTAAACATTATTAAAAAACGCTTCTGTATACGTCGATGCACAGATATAACGACGGAAACTGTATTTTCTGAGCAGTTTAAAGAAAGACGTTATAACTTTGATTTTTGAAATTATTAATATTAAAAGAAATAAAATGATTATAAATAAGATTAACTTATGCAATGATATATGTATATCAAACCAAACAAAGGTGGACCAAACAAATTTTGGAACAGATACTAGCAATGTCAGCATCATTTTCTGTAATATTCTTTCCTAGTTCTTAAACAGAATTGTTAAAATTTGACCAAATACACATTGATATACTTATTACTTATTACATTATTACTTTTTTTTCTTTTTATTCAATACGATATTAGTGATTGGTACGTATTTATTTAGAATATTGTAGATGTATATTGTTTTGAAAGAACACTGTCAAGGCAGCCCCATTTGCATTTTTTACCAGATAACAAATCAAATTGATAACATCGTTATCCAAATACATGGTTTTAAATTTTAAAAAATTAATTAAAACGCAAAATGCAGGAATTAATATGACCCATACTAAATTAGGCAGATTTTTCAATCTCTTATTTATTAAACTACAATTTGACACAAAAATTGTCGCAAAATTTACGACCATGTATTCTCTTAAAACTTGGAGAGCTCTCACTCAACACGACAAGAATTTATAATATAAAAAATACATAAGATATAAAATAAAAGCATTAACTTTATGGTAGGAGAAATAATCAAAATCGTAATGTACCTATGTAGGAAAAGAACTGTAAGGAGAAAATAGCATTTCTATAGGAAAAAAAAATTGAACTATTGTCAAATGGCGGTAGTAGAATGTTGCTCTAAAATTTGCTTGCCATAAGTTTAAGACAGGTTTATCTTCTGATTTTAATGTTGTCTGTATATTCATGTACAGTAAATCTCCTCTAAGGCGAATAAGTAATTTATTCCATAGCAATTTCGCTCTGTTCTCTAATAATATAATAAATAATACGTGGGAGACGATTTTCGTCACCGCAGGAACTGTTCAAATTTCAACATCTCTGTTTTAAAGATACTGTATTCAGAGCGGAAAAAATATTATGAAAATAGGTTGGAACGCATCCAAGCACGTACCAAACTTAAAGGCAAATATTTTGGGAAGCAATAAAACGCTTTTTATCGTTGTTTTCCGTTCATTGTTGAGATTTAGTAAATCAACCAAAAATTTTATTAATCCAGCTACCATAAATGCATTTTACCTTCTAAATTTGATGCAACTTGATTCTGATAATGAAAAGTTTACACAAATAATTAAATACTTAGTGTCATTAGCTTCTACCAGTTTCATTATTACATATCCGGTAGATGGTATCTGCAAAAAATGATTCCCCATTCTATACACACTCTACGTAAACGATTTATTTAAACAACCCTTCAATGAAAAACTGTATGCGTATGCAGACGTCATTTGTATACTTTACTCCGGACAACATATCAAAACCATGGAGGAAAAAATAAAAGAAGACATGAAACAACTAGAAGAGTGGTGTTTTGATATAATCTTCCTACCATAAACGAAACAAAAACGGCCTACATGTTATACAACCCTACGATGGAGAAGCAAGAAGTAAAAATTGAACTCAAAGAACAAAAACTAAATGAGATCAAAGAAATAATTTATCTAAGATTGCACCTACAGAATACAATGATGTGGAACAAATATATACAACACATAGTCAAACAAAACACCAAAACAATCGCAGCGTTATACAAAATAAAAAATATAATACCACCTGCTTATAAGCAACCAATTTACGATGCACTTTTTACTGCAACAAACAGTTATTTAATAAACATATGGGGAAACACAACAGCAAAAAATATATCCAAAATACAACGACAACAAAACAAAATACTAAAAATAATACACAAAGTGCATTACAGAACACCAACAAAACCCATCTATAGGAAAACACAAAAACTGAACATACAGAAATTAATAGAACTGCATAACATACTGCTTCTACATAAAATAGAAAATAAGAAAATAAAATTAAAAGTAAAACTCCAAACAAACAGACAAACCGAAAAATTTAAACACCAAAACTACATATAGCCAAACACTGACCACCAAAACAAGAGAAATTTACAATAACATTTCAAAAAATATAAAACAATTACCATACCCCATTTTTAAGAACAAAATAAAACATATGCTAAGAAAGGAAAATTAAATTAAATACATACAAAAAAACACGCAAGCAAGGCTCGACGACTGAAGAAAAAATCCAAGAGGCCCTCAATACCATTAGCCCGGGATAGCAGTTTTCGAGGTGGAGTAGAGGGATGCAACAACAACAGATATTAATGTTTTCTTTATGATTGATTGGTATGCTGTAATTTATCTGTATCTATTGTTATTAATAAAAAAAAATAAAAAAAGTAGCTCTTTTTCTTTAATTCAGAAATTGTTGTGAATTTTTGTATCTAATGAATCTTTCATGTACATACGTTATGCACAATGTAATTAGTTGTGACTGTATCTCTAATATGTATTTCACATGTCAACTATTGAATGAACATTACCTATGTCAGCTTCATTGTCAATTTCTATAATGGTACAAGTACAATTTTAGACTTATCTAGAAAGGAAAGCCGAAAGTTTAAACTAAATAAATATCATTATATTCTAGTTTGGAAACAATAAGAAATTTTTAAAAACATATCATATGCTGTTTCCTAAATAATAATTTGCAAACTAAAATATATTCAAAAATAATAAGATCTACAAACGATACGTCTCAAAATAGTTCACTGGGCACATTATTTAAGTTATAGTTTTTTCTTGTACCCTCTTGACCGCTATCACGGCTACTCTAATTCTGGGCATTCTGCTTATTAATTTTTCCAGATAATTGGAGTTAATTTGCTGGCCTGCTTCTTGCAAGTACTACTAAAGCTGTTGAGCATTCCGTGGTTGTTGTCCTTCCTCTCTATGCTCATTTCCTGTCCAGTTCATCCCATAACAGCTCAATAGCTGATAGGTCAGGATTTTGCGGTATGTAACTATGTATTCTTTCTTTTTCCATATTCCCGCCTATTTTTAACAAATCACCCGCTTTTATGTCAGCGAAATACCTTCAAACTGTCATATTTCTCCTAGGCATTGAGCATATTTCATTAAGACATTATCCCAGTCACCAGCGCCTGAAAATTCTGCGTTAGACATGAAGAATTTTAATTTGGATTCGTCCGTCCATAATACGGTTTACTACTCGTATATATGTAGTTCAATTTATTGTTAGATGTTTCCTGGTATATAGGTGTCTCTTTTGTCCGAGCTTAAGTTGTAATAATTGAATTGTGTTTAAAATGTAATCTTCTCTAGTGTTGCGATGACTGAATACTAAGCAATTTGGATGTGTCACTCACATAATTTACTGTAATAGACCCTTCTTTTATAATAGTTTGAATATCAAAAAAAATACTTCAATTTCAAATGTCCTTCGCGGTTTTACCAGCCTTTTATTATTATTATTAATTACTTTACGAATTAATTTATTACTGTTTCCAAACTTTGTGACGGTAGTGTATGTGATATATGGTGAAAAGCCACAAAACCTTAAAAAAGAACAAAAATAAAAACCACAAAGAAGTACTTCGTATCATAATTATCTGCAATTTTACCAATCTTTAGCAAATATGTTCTTCACTTTCCCATTAACCTTACTAGAATTGCACTTACTCACGAAGATAAACGAGATCATACTTAAGAAAAACGTTCATCCACACAGTTTAACTATGCAATAATTTATTACAGCGAACATTAGAGAGCGAGACTTTAAAAGTTGAAGTTAGCAAACTGTTAGACCATGAATCGCCTTATACATTACGATTTACTGTGTACATGGTTTTATTATCCATGACCGACATTTATTGATCATGATCTTGTTTTGAGGCGCGTCCTTTCCGAGATGAATTGACCTTCCGTTAAATTTGCGTTCAGCGTATACAGATAAATTTCGTTGAATTAACCGAACTAGCAGAATGTAACCGTTGTTGGTGGGAAGTGTCCGTCGAGATGCCATTAGTAGCGAAAATCGATTATGATTTATGAGAGATGCCGGAAATAGAATGTTAAGTTATAGTTATAATGCGCCGATCAAATAAGCGATTTTCTGTAGAAAGTTCGCCAATAGCTGCGTCATTGTCACCTAATAAGTGTTTTTATATTGTTTCTCGTCGATAAATTATATTCTAGGAAGATGTGAAAACGAAGTGAGCGGCGACTACGGAGTATTTTCCATTCATTAACGTCAACATTATGAATTTATGGCTGAGGGGAATACAGTGGATAAAATAAATTCTTACGAAAGCAACTGCAAGACAGCAGAAAATTGAAGAACATTATTAGTTACGCGGAAAAAAGTGAGGGTATTGTGTTTTATCCCATTCATGAATAAAACACAATTCAGCTTATTTGAAGCTATGCTGAGCTAGCACTTGTTAAAAACAGCTGTCTTAGAAATTATTCCAGGCTTCTTTAATAATAATAATCAGTAGTTATGATGTTTATCTACTTCTTTTCAGCAAAAAAGGATTTTGTTTGTGTATGCTTACTACCTACCGAAAAAATCTGCAGATGTGCTATTAGATGTCAACTTTAACCTTTAACCCGAAATATTGAAGTATCAACGATAATTATTATGAACAACGAATTTGGAAGAGCTTGATTATTCAAAACTGAAACATATATATTCAATTTAATTAACTATACTTAACAAGTTCTCACATTTTCTACTGTAGTCTAGGAAAATCGATTTGGAGGAACGAATGTAATAATCATTGTCTATCTCCTTTGACAAATACTGGGCAATTTTATCATTTGGAACAGTATTCTAATCATCGGACTTGATATCCACTAGCAACTCCCAAATTACGTTCGATATTGGTCCTTAGTTCATAAGGAAGGTTTATCGTACCTCAAAATCCAACTTACTACTTACGCATATAGCGCAGATTCAAAATAAAATTATTCATTTTACTGACGTTTACTGCTTGTGGTTACCACATCTAGCTATTTCCAGTTTTTCCAGTTCACTACATTTGAAATAAATGCACAGTTGAAATCGATACAACTGTGCTATATTTCTTATTATACCAAGAGGTGATCTCTTGTTTGCTGAAAACTCTGGAAATTTCCCATTTATTTTTGTTTTGAGTTCCTATGTACGTCAAATCGCATTTCAAGTTTTATCCCGTAATAATCTCAACCAGAATATGGCCAGTTCACTCAAAATCATATAAGTATATCCAATTTGAAAACTAAACTTAGTATATCGAGCCAAAGAGAACAGAAAATTTTTATTGAGGATATACCACAGACGCAAGAAGAAAAAGACAACGCAGAGTACCTATAGTAAAGGAACTGAACTTGTCTGTGACTGTTTGAAAGACGACTATGCCGTTGATGTATTTGTTGTTTCCTGTTCTATTCTTCATTTCACTTAGTCAATAAAAATTATTCAGAGTACCATTTTTCGAATCTCTTGTCGTCGCAAAACAATAATAGATAGAATTAGGTACATGTGAATTATATGTTCAAACGAAACCAGACACACCACAACATTACCACACAGAATCTGGCAACACTGTGTTTCCAGTGTTGCCAGCAACACTTGCAGTCACGCAAAACTATACATATCCACTAGTTTGTTTTTAATTGTTTCGTCAAAGAACGTACATTTTTTCATAACCATAACAGTGTTAAAAAATTATTTGCTACACACTTGTCAAGTTCCACAATTATAATTGCGATACTCTTAGAATAAACGGTTTTTTTCGCTTTTCTCGAAACTACATTATGTGGACATGCCTGATTTTGCATGAACACTCCTCCATTGATCAATTAATTCTATTGGTGACAACTAGAACTTCAACAGTCACGTTTAGATCGTTTTTTTATTGAAAGCGCTCAAAGGTGTCTTTCCCCAAGTATAAGTACATACGTACATATACCGATTTTAGGAATTGCTTACTTCTGTCACGTATATTAATTACTATTATATACTGTATCTCACTAGCCTGCTGTACATACTCTTATATTGTATGGGTACGTATATACGAAAACCATTAAAAAGGTGTAAAAAAGTATTTCATCCATAAAAACGCATATTTCCATGTTTTCTGACTATGAAAAGAGTTTGTTGAATATATCATCGATTGCTGTTGGATTCAAGTTCTTGTGCTCCTCTGTTCTACGCTGTTGCAAAACGTCGATTTGTTTTTCTAGTTCCGATTAAATCCGTTCTAAGTATAGTTGTCGATTTGTTAGAACCAAACTCTCACATGAGCAGGAATTAAGCATGTAAGTGTCAAATCTACGAGTTGGAGCAAACCTACAAGCATTCTAAAAATGGCTCTAGGTAATCAATGGAAAATAGAGACAAAAAATAGAGCATATCAAACGACGATAACACAAAATCGGTGCCTTGATCTTAGTATAATCAGGTGTTTTTTCTTATAAAATTAAGTTAGTTGACTGTTCGTGAAATAGTTTTCTGGATTATGTAATTATCAATATTTTTTCCACATGAGAACATTAAATGCGAATTTAATGGAGAGTACATATTAGACATTTACTTACCAATTTTAAAAGTAATTGTAAGATTGAAATATAAAAAATCGAAGTAATGTCGCCTATAAAATTAGGTCAAACTAAACAATA
>SMLS01045966.1:0-14274 GCA_004785975.1 Popillia japonica | reverse complement strand
ATTCTAAAGTTGTACCAAAATTATCGAATTAGACAGTCGATATGACTATAAATGTGTATGCAAACGTTGTTTTATTTAAATTGTTATGAATCCGTAGAAGTTTGTTTTTAAGAATTTTTTTTTATACTGGAAAGGGAACTTTGACTATGATTACGGCTGTGTGTAAAGCAGTGTAAAGGTTACCAACTGCTAGAAACTTTGCTTGGAATAATTCAAATTATCCTACTGAATACTATCAATCATTAAGTTTTAGGAGTACTTTTTTTGAAAATGAATAATAATTTAAACAAAATATGAAAATGTAATTATTTAATTGGAGTGTAGATGGTATTGACAAGCTACAGAACTAATAAGACAAAGATAATATGTCTTTTGTATCATTTTTATTACAATCATAAAATTATGTTATAAATCTTAGCAAAAAAATTAAATAAATCCTATTTTAATACTTAATTATTTCTTTTTCTCATCTTTCTTCGCATCTTTGTCCTTCTCCTTATCTTTTTCTTTATCTTTGTCTTTATTCTCTTTATCTTTCTTTGCATCCTCTTTTTTACCTTCTTCAGCATCTCTGTTTGTTAATTTATTATTAATTAAGTTATGCAAAGCTACAATTGACCTAACCATAGCTGCTAAATAAACAACCAGCATCTGATCGTTATTCTTAACATAAAATGACTTGTTAAAAGCATCTTTACTAATATCAGGTAATAAATTAAATATATCCTGCATTTGATATATGATTTGATGATTTATTGGTAGCTTTCCCTCGCTAACTTGCAGAAGATAATCTCTGATATTTTTTAACTGCAAATGTAATCCTTTCAAACCTAAAAGTTGATTTGTAATTCTTTGTGAAAGTGTTCCGACAGTTGTATCTTTAATATCTCTCAACAGATGTTCTACGCCAACTTCCTCAGCCTCTTCAGCACCAATTTCACTTGGAACATGTTCGAAAGTTTTGGTAGTTGGAGATCCATCATCATGGACTTCTTCTACAGCTTGGTATGCTTCTGTAGGTAGTCCTAAATCCTTCGGTTCAGCATCGATTATAACTAAGGTCGAGTTGGGACAATAACGTCTGATTAATTCGTTAATGGCGATATCATTTTGATGCAGTTTAGGGCCTGTATGATACCATCCAACTACTTTTTCCCTAGCATTGACTTTCTTGAACATTCCATACATATTCTCGAGATAATCATGGTCCAAAAACCATACTGATTTGTCTTTGTCATCTTCATCGAAAGGTACTGCAATTAATTAAAGAATAATTAGTAAAGTGATTATAATGAGATAAAATGTGATTACCTGCGAAACTATTCGATATGTCCAGGACACCTTTAGCGCGCCAACAACCAAGTAGAACGCCGACGACACGTTTTTGGTTACCGATTTTACTCATACGATTAAAATGGTCCACCACGCTTAATAAAACGAGAGGATGTACGACGACTTTACTTGTAGTTATCTCTTGACTAGGCATTTTGTTTTAAATAATTCTGCACTTTTACAAAACTTCACAAGATCTATTCATAACAACCATGACATTACAACTTGCAGCAGGGATATTTTGACTTTTGACAGATATTTTCAAACTGTCAATTTTGTGCCTACACAATATGGTGTGGTAGTTTGTGCTAGTTGACTTATAGCCTAATATATAAAATTTTATTACAATATAAATATGCGATAATGGTAGTGATAAATCACTTTACAATGTTAAAGCGAAAAGGTTTTTAAAATTAATAGGATATAAATTAAAATAAAATAAATATAACAATAGTAATACTCATTTGATCTAACATTTTACAAGTTGCGTAACGTAAAGTGAAAACCACTCTTATAATAATAGCCAATGAATAATTCATAAGAAAAACCTTAAATGTTGAAATGCAATTTATAAAAATAGATTTGAAAATTCCAGGCAACCGCATTATTTTTATGTCGAAAACGACGTGATGTTAAAAAAACGTATTTTTTATTTTTCATAAATATGTATTCTGATTCACATATGGGTTTTGGTTTGATTTTGATACCAATAATGAATAAACCGAATTTTTCATCAAATACAAATATCAAACACTGCCTAGCTTTTTTTAAAGCGATTTGAATATTTGTTTGAATTTAAATGCAGTTTTTTGAACTGTTTTTGAATTCGAAAATTTGTGTTCAAGTTTGAAATAGATAATAGATGTAATCAATGTTAAACATTTATTTATTAATTGCTAAGAACACAAGTTATGGCTAAAGAAGAGAAGAAATTATAGTTATTAAAAAATAAATAAAAACAATTATTCCTAAAATTTTTGTTTTAATTTAATAAATCGAGGAATTTTTTGGTCATGCTTCGTACATTTACTATAAGCAATAACTGATAATGTGATAAACCAGGTAAACAAGTATTCTATTTTTCAGTAGATCATCATAAATTGTGAGTATTAACTCTTACCGTGTAAAAAAACACGTGTCTTACAATTACTTCGCTTTGAGTTCTCCTATTCTGAGATAAAAACAAAGTTATTGTTTAACTGCTTCATAATTTGTAGTTTATCGTTCGGGGAACACGCACAATATCCAGACGAATAATGAATCATAATTAAAGTTTTTTTCTTTGGTTAAAAATTCTAGTTGCATTTTGTCGAGTATAACGAGAGTTTTGTGAAATACTCGCGCTTTATTCATTTCCTATTTGTGGTAATTTTATTTACATATGATATGTAGGTATGTAATGTAAACAATTCTTGGACAACGACTCAATCTGAATGCAAGTGCCGTAGTAAGTTATCAAAAGACAAGCTAACTAGTTTCTCACGATGCGATATTACGCGTTCATTGTACTGTGTTTAGTTGTTAGTGTTGTTAAAGCGCAAGAAAGTTGCGAAAATCTCGAAAAATGTAGCGAATGTATTCGAAAATTGGGCTGTGTTTGGTGTTCAAATCCGGTGAGTTTTTAGATGTGTTTGAATTTTATTAAGGATAAAAGTTTAAGAAGTATTAATATTTCTTTTTAACTACACTAGATGTAAGCATATTTTATAAAACAATTTTCCAAATTTATAAAATATTTTTATTCTGCAAGCAAGTTGTTCGCAATTTTAGGATTGCCTACACAGGTTACTTTCTAAATGAATTCTAAAACATTGGAAATTTTGATTTATGGCGTTTTCTATAGAAGATGTTTAAAAATATATGCTTAGTAAAATATAGGGACACCAGAGGTTTAATTTTTTTGTTTAGTCTATTCTGAATGATTTTACAAACAGAATGTATGTATATTTCAATTAAAACAAAAACCAAATACATATATACATACATACATATATATGTATATGGTTTTTAAAAAAATTCTACCGATAATTGATGTTTTAGATAATTAGAAAACAAAATCTATAATATTTTCTTGTTGACTACATTCTCAGTTTATCACTTCACATGGTCATTTCATGAATATACTTCTCTTGTGGTTTTATCTTTAATAAAAGTAAATAGAAAATGTTAACATAAAAGTATTTAGTGTTGTTACATGTCTTCAATTAAATGCTGTTGTATAGCTTAGATGATATTTTATGAGACATAGAGCTATGGGATTTATGTTTTAATTCTATTTGAAAACATGACTTTATTTAATGTTTATATGGTTGAAAAGTGAAAACACTTGCAAAAATAAGTTTGCAGTGCTGCCAAGTAAAATAATTAACGAACTCTTTATGATAAAACACGCCAATGAGCTAAGAATAGCAGAGACAGACCAGACATACATACGTATTTACCAGGTAATTAAGAAAGAGTTTCTTTGTAGCTGCTGCGGATTTCACAATCAATAAATAATAAAAGCTAAATCTGCGTGAATCTTTTAATTTTTATTCTAGCGTTGTGAACATTCTTCAATTTTTTCTTATGCAGTGATACTAATATATTTCATGATGATATACAGGATGATAATAATAAAAAGTTGACAGGATGTTGATAGTAAACCGGCACTATCACGTCATTATTTGATTACCATATTTTATAAAATAATTTTTGCTGAAATGATCTCCCTTAGGACTAATGATTAAAAAATAATGTCACAGACCTAACTTTCGTTTGTTAGTAGGTATCTATGCGACATGTTTACATAATCTACTGATAGGACATGTAGGTATATACAACACATACTTATTATTTATTTCTTTAGTTTCGTACTTTATTTCTCGTATTAGATTACCTATTACATGCCAAATAGTTTCACGAGAATGTAGTTAACATATACATATACAACAGTTTATAAACGAAAAGTAAAAACTATGGAACGGAATAAATAGAATAGACATTGGCGTTGCTAAGATTCAGCAGAATTTTATGATGGTTCATCTTTTACTCTTTCGTGGTTATTTCCTTTCATGGTTTTGTAGCAAAAACTGCTCTACATAATTTTATTTACGGGCTAGATATGTTCCAAGCTAGACTTGTTTATTGATTATTACATGGTTATATGTATATCATAGAATACATATTATTGTCAAATCAACATGATTATATATTTACACTAGTACCTATGTATATAATTGAATCATGAATTTATTTATACATTTAAGACAAATTAATACAAAATTTGGGAGAAATGCAATAAAAGTTAAAAATTAATTCAAATAGTCTTGTGTTGAAATAAAAATTTGTGGCAAGCTTGCCTGTCTTTAACGCAGTTGGATAGGGTAGCGAAAAAGCCTGGCAACAAGGTAAATAGATAAATTAAACCAACAAATAGTTTAACAATTAAAATAGCATCAAAAATTTAGCAGTGTTCGCATAAAATGTGCCAGGAATCTACAAAGTTACTATAATCTTAATTTGATGTGTGAATAAAAAGCATACATATGAAGATGACTTAAATCCTCCATACCCTATTGCAAGTAGATTTATAGTTTTGAGAATAATGAATAAATTTAACGAAACTGAAATTGTATAAATTTTAAGCAGATCAGAAACTCCAACTAATGGAAATAAGATTTTCTATGTCTAACTACTTAGATTTCCAAAAAATGAAATTCCGAAATCATGATATCTATCCATACAATCCATTCTGTACAAAAATAAGTTTCACTCCTATAACAATCACAATCAATATTAATTAGCTGAATATGATTTGAGATTAAAGTTGAATGAAAGCGCTGCTACTTGAACAGTATTCTTAATCGGTGTAACTGTATTAGTCAGCTGCTATTCTGAACAAAATGGAGAAGACTCATACACAAAGTACATAAAAACAATTTATTTCCATATATCAGACGGTTGATAATATTTGGAAATCTTTTCTTCCCAGAGATGGATTGATCGACGAGTAATTGTGTAGTTGGGAAGCACAGTCATAGAGATATTATCTAGGCACGGAATCGTGAACGAAAGAATAGAACACACTTTATGTACAACTTTGGTATTATATAGTAGTTTCATTCTCGGTAATTGCGCAATTGGGTTTCTATTATTACGATGTTGAATAAAGTATTCAGTGCTGCATCACAACTTGTGTTATAGTTATAACTGTTTTGCAAGTAGTCTGCTAGTATCTGTCTACGAAATTGCATTGATTAATCCGTTTCCGTTATTAAATATTTAATTACTTTATGAGGATTGCATTTTGAATGTAGAGACCTTCTTTTTCGTTTTCATCTTACCTTACTCTTTATTAAAATAGCTTTCGCTCTAATCCACCAGTTGAGAAGTAACTGGTGGATTGGAGATAATCAACTCCTAGTCAACTTAGCCGAAAAATGCTTTTCTTCAGCGTACTTTGGAATCCAAGAAGAATACTACCAAAGTACTGTCGGAAGCACTCTGGGTTTCTTGTACATCATTTTCAATTTCATTTTCAATTTTTCATTTTCAATTTCTCAACCTAACAATATCAACGAAGAATTGAAATATATCAGGATATCCACGAATTGCGAACCCCAGAAACTACTAAGTAATAAACTACTGTCGGTGTCTTCTGTATTCACGTCCAAAATTTGGCAGCCCTGTTAGTAGCGACCGTGATTATGTTGGTTCTGATTGGGAAAAGGTGGTAGACCTCATATGAATCCTTTGCCAATTGGTAAGACCAGACTAAGACAAATAATTTGTTTATATATGTACATACATACGTGTCTATCAATGAAGTTATATTGTTATTATTTTATGGAGTTTTTGTTCATTGTTACCCGAAATAAATGCGGATCAGTCGATATGAATTGCTTTGCACAGTTAAACATTTTAGTTATATTTTCTTCTTCTATGATAAATGATTATATTGATGGTTGAGAAATTCGAATATTTTCATTATGGAAAACTTCAATATGCATTCAATATGGATATAATTTTTCAGTAGTTTTTTCTTTCAGATATTTCAGTTTAATGCTTCATGACCTCCTGAAGAATCCATATATGTATGATTTACAGATAGAGAGCATTTATTTTTGACGATTTTAAAACCGCAATTTTTACTGTCAGTTCTCTTCCAACACTCCTATCCCAGGTTTCTGAAACGTCAAGCAGCAGTTATCTTCTCAGTATCTGGCGATTTAACAAAGACAGTCCTTGTTAAATTGCCAGATACCAAACAGATAACTGCTGTTTGACGTTTCAGAAACCGGGCACTAAACGAGTAATATTCTGCCAGAGTTATATAATCTGAATTTTAATCATCTCATTATGTTTTTTTGGGGATTATATTTATTGTTAGTTATACTGTATATGTATGTATTCGTAAAATCGATGTGTAATATGTGACTAATACCATTTTACTTGACTTACTTTATTTGCTACTAACATATTATCGACTATTATTTATCACTGCTAATTAAAGTTTTCGGGGAAGCAGATACTTATTTCATCTCCTTTCATTATGCGGTGTAAATAGTAGTTCCAGAACCAAAACAAATAAAATAGCAATACGTGGGTTTTGTATAACATGCAATTTATTTACTGGAGATTTCCTATGATTCAATGGCGATATATTTTGATTATGTTTATTTTATATTGTAATGGCAATAAATAAGAGTCTAACCTTGAGTAGATACAGATAATAGTGCTCATTTCCATTTCGATGGTTTAAGGATTGACTTTTATTGTTCTTTTTAATGTTTTGCAGAACGACAAAATTCACTGCAAATCAGACGTATCAACATTGAATTTAACTGCTTGGTGTACTGAAGATAAATTGGTCAAACCTGAATCTGCTTATCAAATAACCGAAGACAGTGAAATTAATACGAGTCTTATTGGAGATGTTGTCCAAATTAAGCCTCAACGGATTAAGTTATCTATCAGGAAAGGGGAACAATTTACGATCCCGTTTGAATATTCTAGGGCGTCCAATTATCCTATTGATTTGTATTACATTATGGACTTATCATACAGTATGAAATTACACAAGGATAAACTAGCTGAGCTAGGAGGAAAACTGATAGAAGTAATGCAAAATACTACGTCGGATTTTAGATTGGGTTTTGGAAGTTTTGTAGATAAACCCACAATGCCTTTCACTGCACCTAGAGAGTAAGAATTCTAGTGTTGAAAAGTTGAGATATTTGTATTAATTCTTCTTTACTATTTTTAATAGATATAGCGAATGTCCACAATGTGAACGCAGTTACAGTTTCCAAAATCGTTTATCTCTTACTAGCGATCATAATAATTTCATCAGTGAAGTGAACAATGCTCCTCTTTCAACAAACACAGATATCCCTGAGGGCGGTTTCGACGCATTGATGCAGGCTATCGTTTGCAAAGATCAAATCGGTTGGAGGGATAGTGCAACGCACCTGATTGTGTTTTCCACGGATGCAACTTATCATTTTGCTGGGGATGGAAAACTAGGCGGACTTTACGAACCTAATGACATGCAATGCCATCTGGAAACCAACGGACGTCTTAACTTAGTAGATCAAGATTACCCATCTGTGGGGCAATTAGAGTATATCATTAAGCAAAGTGATATGCATCTTATTTTTGCGATTGCGGATAATATGAAGTATTCAGTTATTTCGGTAAGTGACTGTTTTGAAATGTTATAAAAAATATAAAAGTCAACGTGTTTTTTGCTGATAGGACCATTTTGAGGACTACAAAGAACTAACTCAAGCGTTTTCAAATTCTTATTTTGGAAGATTGGAAGATGATTCATCTAATGTCGTGAATTTAATCAAGGATATATATAGTGTAAGTAGACTATTTTCTTTTTTTGAAAACATAATCTATATCACGCTAGATCTCAGACGGCTTATTAAGTTAGTAGGTAAGTAATATATTAGTTGTGTATATTCGCTTACCCTAAACGTGTTTAAGAATTTACCTACATAGCTGTATCATGAAGGAGGCAGTAAAGTTACATAAGGTAATTGGCTCCATGGTTTTTGCAGCATCTTGAATTTAACACTAAATACCTCTATGTTTCTAAAGAATGCTCCAAAATTTTGGTAGTTACCATCCATCTATCTCAATACATACTTCTGAAACTATAATGAGATTTCCAATGTGACGTATTTATTTATCTGATCTAATACCAGCAGATGGTGTAAAATAAATGAATTAGAATATTTTAATGAAAAATTTCATCATCAAAGAGATTTCCGTGGCTTCATTTACAAGATACGATCTGAGGCACTCATTGATTTCTTCTTTGAATAAATCAGGGTGGAATTCAATTCAATTTCTGTTGGTTTGTTGTCATAAATTTCTGATTTAAACTACTCTAGATACACAAGTCTAAGGACGGCAACTTCCGAGTCATGTTGGTCCTATTTGAAATTCACCATAATTGTCTGGCGTAGGGTCCAATAACATTAAACAGTGAGTTTTCGCGAATGTAATGGGGATTCTGAATATTATATTTGACGATTTTGGTTATTAGTTGCTCTTTATACTATTTGTTTGTAATTATTTAACTCAGGACGACAGATTTGGAAGCGTCAAGGTCTGGCTTTTTTGGTTAATCCACACAAGGTTTTAACCAAGAGAATTAACCTCCCTTTCGTATCAAAGCACGTGTAGTAGTCGTTGAGGGACAGATCTGTAGAATAAAGTGGGTGGGGAAGCAAGCCAAAGTGTAATTCATTCATTGTTTCCTTTGACTTGCGAAACAGTGCATTGTCTTGGTGGAAGAGCACTTTGTTCTTCTTCATTTGAAGTCTCTTTTCCATAATTTCCTTTTTCAATCGCTCCAATCATCCACAGTAGTGTGCGCTGTTGATGGGGATAGTCCAAGTAGAAGTTATTTAGTTCCATAATCTTAACGATCCTTTTTAGGGTGAATGCAGAAACGCTAGTTTTCGTAATACCACTCCATCTTACAACTGCTATTCCGCTTAATTTGTTACACTTCTTTCTGAACTCTTGAATCTGGAGATCTGACTAGTTTCGATGTAACTTTATCAGCACTTACTCATCTAAGACAGCCAACTCTAAGATTTAGGCAAATTAACCAATAAATGCTTCACTTTAACTTACATTAACAAACCTTTGAAGTAGCTATGGCTTCTCCTTTTTCTTCAGTTGCAGCTAATATTTTCATGCCAACTTACTTTGATTTCCTAAACATTCAACATACCGACATAAAATTTACTATGGAAATTCTGGGAGGTTTTGCATCTCCAATTGTTATAAATTAAGCTTATTTGTAGATAATACAATGCACATTTTTATTTATTTTTATTTCTTGCTTGATTAATAAAGAATTGCTTTTACAGCAAATTACTGACACCGTTCGCATCATCGACAACGCTCCGTCTACTGTCCAAATAACATATCAAAATGATAGGTGTGACCATCCCTCCTACTGCACTGGTATTCGTATAAATGAAAATATCCAATTCAATGCGACTATAAAAGCGTTAGAATGTCCATCTACTTCCGGACCTCAGGAAATACGAATAAAACCAGCTGGAGTTAACGAAGCTCTGATAATTGACTTAGAAGTTATTTGTAATTGCGATTGCGGGAATCCAGATACCGGAGACTACATTAAAAATTCAGAAAAATGTAGCAAAACTGGTGATGAAATTTGCGGTATCTGTTCTTGCCATGATGGCTTTTTTGGCAGCAATTGTGAGTGTAATGCGCAATCAGTTTCTACCAACGATACTAATAATTGTATGAGAGATCCTACAAAAGGTGAAATATGCTCTGGTTTGGGAACATGCAAGTGCGGTACCTGCATTTGTGAGAAAAGACCCTCGCCATATTTGATTTACGGCAAATATTGCGAATGTGATAATTTCTCTTGTAAAAGAGACCATGGGGAGTTGTGTAGTGGTTCTGATCATGGGAACTGCAAATGCGGAAAATGTGAATGTTTATCTGGTTGGAGCGGTGAAGATTGCGCATGTAGTACCTCAAGGAAAACTTGCACACCTCCAAATGGCAAAGAAGTCTGCTCCGGAAGAGGACAATGCGTTTGTGGTGAATGTAAATGTAATGAAGATGATAATTATTTTGGAAAATACTGCGAGGAATCGCCTTCAGATCCAGGGCAAAGGTCAGTATCATTATGTGAAGGGTGCCCATACATTCTGTAATTTATTTCTGATATTTAGGTGTTCCGAGCTATTTGAATGTATAGAAGCAATTTTATCCAACTCGACGAAAACAGATGGCATTGATACTAGTTTAAATTGTACAGATTACAGTATTAGATTAGTAGACAAAATTGAGGAACTAAGTTTGGTAGGGAACGAGAAAATATGCAGAGAAATAGATGCAGCTGGTTGTACTGTTGTTTTTAAATATACTTATCAAGAGGACGAAAGGTTAGACATTGACGTGCAAGAAGACAGATTATGTCCAAAACCTTTAGATATCTTAGGTAAGTTTGTGAAAATTATGTCAAATGTTTTGGACAATACTTAAATGATACAGTTTATACCTAAAATTTTCTTTCAGTGATTGTAGCTATTATTATCCTCAGTATCTTTCTTGGTGGGATAATTATATTAATTATTTGGAAGGTACTGACGCACATACACGATACCAAGGAGTTTGCTAAATTCATCAAAAATACAGAGAATAGCAAGTGGTCAGCGGAGGAAAATCCTATTTATAAGCAAGCTTCAACTACCGTTGCTAATCCCCTTTTTGGCGTAAAAAAAGACTGGTAATAATTTCTTTTTGTAAAAATTTTGTACTTAAATCTTCAAGTTGCAGTATTTATTAGTGTTTTTTATAAGTTACGTTATCGATTAATGTTAAAATATAATAAATTCTTTCGAAAATATTTGTCGTTGAGATAATTTTGTGAAGAGGTACGAAGAAGCAATAACTGAACCATTCTTAATAAAACACAGTTTTATATGGCTTCTGATACCTATTTTGGTCCACACCATTACACCACTGCCACTACACTCACAATCAGGTATTTTTCGGACAAATAGAGCGTAATTTCATGTTCCTGGTTCACATCAAATCAGAATGCGTCTCTTATTTGGGTGTACACTGAATCTTGACTAGAACCTAGAAAAACTCCATCCCCAATCGTTATTATACTAATTCAGATGTTCCTCTGTCCAGATTCTACAACGTCTTTTACGCTTTGCAATAAGTAGAACGCATTACCCTTAATCTTCGGGCAGAGAAACCCATTTCGAAGATTGCTTATTGTTTGCGTTGGGATCAATCTTCCAGTAGCAGGGTTGCATAAAGACTGATTCCTGTCGTCCCTTGATATTGTTGTTTGTGTTGCTGCTTCTGATGAGCAATGCCACAGTCGGAAAATAACATTTTGTTTTACTCGGAACAATGCAAGAACTTCTTTTTGTTTTCGTCCGCATTACTATTGACTTTTAACTCCTTACCTAAAATATTCTATGCACAATTAATTTATAGAAAACTGTGTGATCTGTAGTTTCAATGAGTTTCTTGGATTTATTATTAAATAGAACACTTTCAAACTTTCAAAAGTATTTAGAAATTTACAATTACTAATCGGTCGAATTAATTTTACATTACAATGATCAATACTATGATCGTTTTCGAAAATATGTTGCGCAACGCTAGACTTCTCAATTCTGTTATGTTTAAGATTAGCCATATGCTCTTTGAACCTAGTTGAGATGRAACGTCTTGTTTGCCCAATATACTTTTGGTTACAATTTTTACAACTAATTTCATAAATCCCTGACTTTTCCAAGGGCTGTACCATATCTTTAGTGTTAATGATTAGACTTCTCAAATTAGTGCGTGAATTGTAAACCATCCTCAGATCCAGCTCCTTGAAGATTTCACTCAAACCTTGTGTAGTGATAAAGGGAAGGTGTGGTAAAGACATCTTAATTCGACCGATTAGTAATTGTAAATTTCTAAATGTTTATACAAGTTTAGATATTCACAAGAACAAGTCGTGTTTAATGAACAGTGACAACGGGCCTAGTCCACATTCGTCATTGTTTTCGTTAATGCCAAATTAATGATGTGAATCGGATTTCCGTTATTTACTTGTAACTTTTAGGGTTCTTCTTAAGTTGTTTCTGTAATGTTATTTAGTTTTATTATCATCTGGATAATGACAGCATTGGTGTTGAAACTCGTTGACAATTATCCAAGTGTTTGGTATCCTGTGGGTGATAGTGAATTAGTATTCTGACTACTAGATCAAAGGATCGCAACTTATATCAGGTTAGTACTAAAATTAAGGTTATTAACGAGGATATTAGATTTCTGAAAAATTGTAAAGTTTTTCTGGTTATAGTGACAGAGTCATTCGTTGCGCTAAGAAAAAATGGTTGCGTCCAGAAATCGAATATCTTTATGCCAAACGTGGTAAGCTTGAGATTGAAATTCGGTTTGCAGCAGTTCGTTGGGGAGGCTTGCAAATTTACAATTTCAAAAAATTTGACATCCTCTAAACCTCCTCAAAAATCTGAATACTTTAAAATAATTAAAAGTTTGCGAGAAAAAGATTGTTTTTATTTGAAGGCCGACAAAGGGAACAAGGTCGTTATTTTAGATAAAGAGGACTACTACGATAGGGTTAAGGATCTATTGAGTAGTGGTCTTTATAAATCAATTGGTAAAAATCCTTCGCCGAAAGTGATTAGAGACGTAAACAATGTATTTAAAGCATGCAACAACCTTGTTACTACCAATAGTAGACGTAAGCCACATGTTTTCAATACTGTTATCTTGAAGTTTACCCAAAAGTCACAAACCTGGTAAGTCGCTGAGGCTAATTGTGTCGGCGATTGTTGCACTAACTTCCAAGCTTTCCAAACGGTTGACCAGTGAATTTAATTATTTGCCTATAGACCAATCCAGTTTTTCAGTCAAAAATTCATTAGAATTTATTAAAGAAATTCAAAATATTCAGTTGCTGGAGAGCGAACTATTAATTTCATTTGATGTTAGTTCCCTTTTTCCTAGCGTACCCATTCCAGACACCTTGACGTACCTACCTAAAGGACTAGTTGATCCAAAACAATTTTTCAATTCAACGGTAGTTTTCAAGTATTTAACAGCGGGAAGGGGCGGCAACTCCTTGTCACCTTTTTTAGCCAACCTTTTCATGCGCCGTTTTGAAAAGTACTTAAAATCGACGGGCGAATATTTTCCTAGGGTTAGGCTAAAGTTATTCTATGCCATTTTCGCGATTTTCGACCACCAACCATAAAATTTACATATGAAAAAGAAGAAAACAGGCAGCTACCCTTTCTAGATACCTTAGTTGTTAGAGATAAGAATCGTTTAGAATTTGACGTATATAGAAAAGAAACTAGTACACTTCGCTACATCCTTTCATATTTTCGTCATTGTGCCCAACACAAAACAGCAAACTTAAATTTTTTGGTTGATAGATTGCTCACCTTTCCATTGATCGAGGGTAAGTATGAGAAAAGGTCATAATAGATGCAGCCAGGTGTAAAGGTTTCCAACTTCAGATTATCTATAGTTAATTAGGCAGTTTAATTATAAGAACTTTTTGAAAAAATCCACGACTTTTCGAGAAGATGTCGCTACCACGCCTTTTCTTACCCTCTAATATCCTCGGCATATGGCTAATCTTAAACGTAACAGAATTGAGAAGTCTAGCGTTGCGCAGCATATTTTCGAAAACGGGTGCTCTACTTCGGCACCAAGAGATCCAGCGATAATTTGTGTATAACTGTTTAATATAAACCTATGAACTGCCTCTATATCAGAAATAAGGTTAAGGCGCTGCCTGGGAAATTCTTTAAGGTCAATGAAAAACTGTTGATAATCAGAGTTGTAAAAAGTTAGATAAGGAAATCCAAAGACCAAGGACCACAACAATTTATAACTTTTAAT
>SMLS01045961.1:0-14379 GCA_004785975.1 Popillia japonica | reverse complement strand
TTAAATATTAAATCCCATTCATTCGAGCTGTGCATGTTTGTGTGTATAGTTGAATTTTTGGATCTTGTCCGTTACGTCATTAACAATGTAGTTTAGCAAAGATGTACGTAAAACATTAATCGCCGATATTTAATGTACGTTAGAAAGAAATGTAAATAAGATATATGAGTCGTTGCGTTAAGAAGACATACGCCTAGATACTATTCGTATTGGCTATATAGAAGTGTGATGAAGATAGATAGATAGCAAGGTGGAGATATATCGTTTCGTGATAGTCAGCTTCATTCAGGTTGATCTATTGGTCTCTAGAGGGCACTCTTCAAAATTAGTCGGTAATATCGTAATATATATAAAATAAGTTTCATTACATTGTGTCAATTGTGTTAAGGCTCTATTTTCACTCCTGGCGAGTACACCCTAAACTAACGTCGGGTGTGTGCGTGTGTGTTTACCAGTATATTTACAAATAAATTGGATAACAAACACACACACCCGACGTTAGTTTAGGGGTGTACTCGCTAGGAGTGAAAATAGAGCCTTAATATCAAAACCTAAATTTAAATAAAGCTTATAGTTTCAACACAAACCTTTTTAGTGGATTTACGAGTACCTAAGTGTTAGTTTTGTTGATTGAACATAGATGCCGCCACAATTTGTCAATGATTTGATTCATCCTGACATTACTTATGACGTAACGGACAAGATCCAAAAATTCAACTGTATGTATGTATGTATGTATATAACTACATATAACAGAAGCCAATAATTTGAGCCTTCATGTGCAACATATATTATTTATGGAATTTGTAGTGTATTGGTTGACAAATTAGGGGATCCTTGACAATAGATATCGATTTTAACATTAGTGCACCTGGTAGCTATGCAGGGAAACCAACGGGAAATAGGGGGTCAACGGGGGATGGTGGCAACGCTCGCATCGATACAGGCTACCGTTTTATTTTTTTTCGCGAGTCAAAAATGTGCATCGCGAAGATCACCCCTTTTCCCGCCGATGTGTCGAGGCCGCGTGGAAAATAATTCCGAACTTCCTTCGGAATGTAAGGACCCCGCTAAAAATCCGAAAGAAATAAACGCTGCTTGTCCACTCGAGCAAAATGGAATGTTTCCGTTGTCCCTTTCGGTCGGCTCACTTCCCTCGCAACTTGGTACGTATGTACTTTATGTTTAAAACTTATACGAGATCGATAGATAACGAAAAAAAGATCTAGGGTTTCGGAGGTTCATTAATTTTATTCCCGACGTTGATTAAAATTATTTCGAGATTTGCGATCATATTGTATAAAGTGTAAAGCTTGTTTTTACCCGTAAAATTCCAAGCTTAATACTTTAGGTATCCTAATTACGTAATAACTAAACTTGCAGCAACTAAAACTTAAATCTAGAGGATTCGGGGGTATGATAGATGAATAATTAAATATAATTAAGTGCCTCCCTGTACACTAGGTATTAGATCGGTAAACTTACGGAAATAATTTGTTTTCGTGAGGGCGTAAGGGGTAGGGCGGGGAAAAGTTAGCTCGCACTCGGCTTTTTCAGGAGTACAACGATTACTACGATTTAACGTTATTATTATGCATATTAGTTTCCAATTCGTAGTATGTGCGCGAAAAATCGGATTTAAGTCTGAAAAATGGTTAATTTACTCTGATATTATTACAACGATTAATTAACCCAATTTTAACTCGAGTCAAGCTAAAAATAATCATTTGCCGGGTATGTTCCGGTTATACTGGAGAAGTTTAAACATCAAAGGGCTGTTCATTAATTTTAATTTAGCTAAAATTTCAATTATAAATGCAGGTATACACGGGGAAAAATAAAATAGTGAAATAACAGGGATGTAGACGGAAAACTAAAAATTGAAAAGTCATACACGCTACTGCGGAAGTTAGCCTCAAGTTAAAATGGAGCTAACATAATTACCCAGTTCATTTTACAGTTAATTTCAACTTTATTAGACTGGCAGGTCTGTACAATTTAATTTAATGTTTAGTTTAATATAAGTTTTTTCTTCGTATTAAATTGATTTTAATTAGACGGATGAAATTACTGAGAACTTACTTATTTTCTAGCGAACACCATCCGCAGTAAGGATCCTTCGCGTTCAGGCACTCCCAGCACGATTTGTAGACGCTGCATTCTTGCACCTTAACCTTCGATACCTATAACAAACCGAAAATATGTATAATACATACTATTAATGAAATTAAACTAAACTAAACGGGAAACGGGGACCTACATAGGTATGTATATAGCACATACATACATACACATACATCTGCAGGTCGTCGTAGGCAGGGGCAGAATAAGAAATGATAATGATATTTTAAATTACGAACACGTTTTTATTGAAAAATTTGGCGAGCAACGTTAGATTATGGCAATGTAATTTGGTATTTCGGTTTTATTACCTAAGGCTAAGCGGTCCCTTTTTCTAGAGGAAGAAAGGGAAACGAAATAGGGTAGAGCGAGATACATCGCTGAATTATAGAACGTTGAAAAATAAAATCATCAAGCACGAATTGCCGCTAAATTGGCACTGTTAAATTCAGCCCTTTTATAAATGTTATTGTACCTCGTACATCTCGGGTTCCTTTTCTGCTTCGATAGGCCTTTCTATACACATATAAATCAGAATCATCTTCGGATATATTCGTTTATATGTGTACATATCGTCGTTTTATATAGGTGTATGTATGTATGTACATACATGCATATGTATATAGCCCGACATGGGGCCAAGGACTTACAAGTTAGTTGAGTGTATGTGTTAGAAATTCCCGTCGATGTTATTGACACCAAGCAAGATAAAACCTACGTGTAATGTTAATGTTTGAATTTGGTGATGATTTCAAAATCTCCTTTAATTACTGTACGATCCCACGCACCTATTCAATTTCGTATTCATAAAAAAAATAATTCACGAAATCATACTTAAGAGTTTTGATGCTCATTTACATCATTGTACATACTCAACTAATTTGACGCTGTATGATTTATAATTGCTATCCATCAATAGAGACAAGTCGAACAAAAAAATTAATTATATCCCGAAGGTACCTATTACGAAATTAGCAAATTAATCTGTTTTGAATTCTAGAGAGTCCTGTGCCTTACCTATGTAGCTACATACATTCATCTAATATTACGAGGTGTACGTGTGCGTATAAAAGGTAGCGAAAATCGATGCTATCGCTGCTAGGTATTTTTATGCACTTTTGGGCGCTTGTGCCCCATAAATCACCCGCTAGATGTGTTCAGGATATTGGGCAAAATTGCTTAAATCTCGCCGTATTTATAGTTCGTCTATTGATGGATTATTTATATTAGAAAAGCCAAGTTGAAGAATGGCAATTAATTCGATATCGAAATCTGCATTTCCAGTGCGTTATTCGCGTCATACCCTATCTAGCCGTAGGCTATGGATTTGTCAACGAATCCGAACACAACTGACTGATGAAGGTATATTGCCTTTAGCATGCATACCGAACATCACGTGCTCTATAACGTCGCTAGCCTGGCTGACTCAGTTATTCAACTTTATACCTTGATTAAGATTATATTCACGTCACCTACTACCTAAAAAAACATTCGTATAGGGGGTCGCGTACATTGCAGGTCTGGATCGATTATGTTCCACACATAATATAAAATAAATAGTTAAAACTAGTCTAATTATCAATACAGCCTAACAACATTTCCCTATTATATTCCCCATATTTAATTATAACTTGAGCAGCCGAATTCGTGAACACCAACTGATATATTAAATTCTAACATTCACCCAACTAAATGAGCTAGGAGAAAGTTTAAGTCCATTAAAATAGGTAAATGAATTAGCTTGTAAACCGACTGGCTGGGTTTTCATGGTGTGTGCTTCAGAATCCGAGCCACTACACTCTCGAGAACAGCCAAAACAAATTATTATAAAACGTGAATTTGTATATAATGTGTAATTAAACCGGCAATAGAGCTTGTTAGAGAAACTCTGACATATATGTATGTATGTATGTACATAACGTTTTAATTAGAGATTAGAAAACCTTATGCATATCTAAACCGAGTACGCGAATTCCATAATAGGTAATTAATGACAAAATTGAAAATTTAAATGATTTCAGCTTCGGCAGAGATGGGAGAATTACGTCTTTAATTTTGGATAATGCGCCCCCTTATTCGCGGATAGTTTCGAAAAGGGGAGTTCGGTAGAGACTAGCAGACGCCCGAAATACGTATGTAGTTATATGTCAGCATAATGAGAAGATGAAATATTTATATTAACATATATTGCAAAAGCACAATACGGGAGGCGCTGTTGCGAGCTTCCCTCTGCCCGGCGGTTTTGCTAGACCGCGTACGTTTAAAATTGAAAACAATGATCAGGAATACAACGGTATGAGAATTATGCACATAATGTAGCATTAGTTTGCTCACATATAATTGGAATTAATGCCTCTCCAAGCACTCGCTGTTGCGCGCTATTCTCTATATGTGCGTGGATGTTGTTCTACCAGATCACGGGTCTAAACTAGATCAACATGTTTCAATCGTTGCGCTGATTAGCATTGCCCAACTGACGATAAATGTTAAATGAACACGATGAGGAATGCCTCTGCGGCTCCGGTTATGTGTGCGATCAAAATTAATGGACTAATCACAATTTTTAGCTGGAATATGTCTTAGGTAAATGCTTTTAGAAAATATACAAGATAAAAAAAGTAAAGCCTATACTACATAATATATAAGAAGATTATGCGAATTGCTGCCGAGAAATTTTTCGATTGCTCAAAGGAGACGGATTGTAAACATCAAAGACAAGCAGAGGAGCAGCGATTTCCCGAAATGGAATAAAGACTTACGCAGTCCAAGATTTCGGTGGCGAAAAATTAGACTCTTCGATACGCAAAACAAATTTGTATCAGTTTTATAAATATGGCGGGATCGCTTACGCCCTCTATCGAAGCATCAGACCTTCGTTTTACGTTTGGCGTCGTCGTGTGTGCGTGCGTCAACTTGGCGTGAGAGTTTGTCGGTGCGTGCTCACGATCAAGCGGATTCCGTTTATCTTACTTCCAACTGGCCACCATGGACCGACGGTTTTACTAAAGTAGTCTTACCAGTAGCTTATCTCCCTGACACTGTACGAAAGGGCTTTAGCGTTCGGAAATCGGGAGAAATTTAAACCAATAAAGATCATCCATTAATTGGAAAATTTAGTACCGACTTTATATTGTGTCTTAATAAAAAGAGAAAGAGAACTAAAGCGTAGGTACCCGAACACGACGACTCCGCCAAATGTGCTGTTAGTATTGCTCGCTTTAAAACGAGCTTTATGCATAGACAGCACCTGTGCTAGATAACGTTTCCTAAAATACTTTCCGGGGATAAAAGCCGTCGGAGGATGGGGGAAGTACACAGTCACGGCGTGTAAACGGAGGGAAGCAAGATGGTCCTGCGAAACACCTGAGTGTAACGCTCCTATTGTCTATTGTGAAAAAAATTGAAAAGAGCGCAATTCCGCTATCCATTTGTGACGATGTAAAGATGAAGTAATGCTATTCTATTGGGTCGATATATCCCGACAGTCTAATTCGATACAGGAAGGCTGAAAGGGAACCTCCAGGGAGCGCGGCGCTGACCGCACCAGACGATATTTTGCTTTTTTTCCTATTTCGCATCTCTTCTGGCTTGTTGCGTCCGGCACGAGATGCGGTATTTTGATCGACAAGCTGTAAATTTATTCGCGCGATTGGAATTTTTGATTGATTGTACATTTCCAATTCGGGAATTTATTTAGTTCAAAAGAGCAGATCGCAGAGAGGAAAAAAAAAGTAATTAAGGACCACTAATCACGGTAATCTCTTATCAATCAGTAGAGGCCGCACTATGAGGATGTGAAATAATCCCTTTCGGGAATACCGCGTGTGGAGGATTCGACGAAAAAAAAGGAAAATACGCACACGATCAATTACGTGCTAATTTGTAAAGGGAGTTTTATTTTTAGTTTCCAGCTTTATAATGCATTCTCTCTATTATTTTCCCGGTATTAAAATTGATCCGCCAAACAAAAGCGTAAACACCCACCCACTTCATAACTGCGGTTTTTTTTTGTTCGGAACAAGAATATTACGCAATCAGATTGAAGTGACCCTTTTACAAATGAACTGCCCGACGAGAATGTCCACTTTAGCACCGGGGGAGAAGGACATAGCGGCAGTAGTGGCGGTGGTGTTTATTATCCAGCCGGCCCTCAGCTACATCAATCAAAATACACAGAATCCCTCGATAGGGTTAGCAAACACGTATGGAAATCAGAATACTTGGAAAGTAAACAGTCTCGAGTGCGGCAAATTCACATTTCAAACAATCACGTACCAAACGAAGTAAATAGCTGAAACACACCCAACGAACACTGTATAGAAAAGGGAAGGGGTTGGGTTACGACGAGAATTGAGGGGCGAGAAAGAGGACCACCACCTTATAAAATATACGAAACGCTACCGGCACCCTCGGAATCTTTAAAGAAAACTACCAGAGTTCGCGACGTCTAACACGTAGTAGAGGTACGAGGGTGAAAGGGGTAAGATATCTTGATCTTGGTATGCTCAAAAACCCTCCCATCTCTCTCGCGAAAGAGATCGGAATCCTATTATTAATATAAATTGCGAAGATTATAACCAATTATCGGAATTAACTTTTCCTTTTGTTGGGATACATTTCCCTCCTATTAAATTTGCGATGTTTTAAACTTAATTTTAGGGGTTCATCCATTAATTTTAAATGATAACTTCGGAGCTGCGCCGAACGGGGTATATCTACATATCTCGATTATTTTAGCGGATATAAAAGGACGTGCGGCCTCAAGACGAGTAGGTAATTAATCGGATGGAAACACGTGTCTTCGAATTATTATTATTACTATTATTATTATGATCATTATAGGGTTTCACGCAACTTACACGTTACACGAGGAAAAATAGGATTGTCGAGATTTCGTTTACGTCTTCAGGTTTTCGCGAATTTTCTCTCGACGCCCCCTTCAGGAGTGTGAAAGCGTCTCCGGTATTA
This sequence comes from Popillia japonica, assembly GCA_004785975.1. NCBI lineage: Eukaryota > Metazoa > Arthropoda > Insecta > Coleoptera > Scarabaeidae > Popillia > Popillia japonica. The sequence continues at coordinate 7,290 of SMLS01045961.1, read as the reverse complement.
TGCTCCATTCTAAAATGACAACTGCCTCTTCAGACAGTTTAGATTATTAAGATTTGATTTGATTTATGCCTCCGAAGTGGAATCGAGCCAACATAAACTTTTTATTAGCTGAAGGAAGAAATGTGACAGGTTGTTAACGTCACGGATTCATACAGTGTTACTTCGCCGCCGAATGGATTGCGGTCTAACAGATTTAAATGAAATGAAATGCGAATTGTAAATAATTTTGTCGATATTTCGATTATGCTATAAGACGATTCCGACTATCGTATCGTGAATTTTGACGTAATACATTCCAGGCGAATTTGCGGTGTTGTAAAATGAGGTAATTTGACGTGCCGCCTTTATTTTACCTCGATATACTCGCGTAAATGTGAGATAAAACACAAATTTCTAATCGAACGGCGGGGAATCTCACCTATTGCCCTTTTTTTATAAATAAAAGGGAAGACGTTAATTAAATTTTAACGGAAACCATTTTCGGCGGGTGTTGTAATAATTTAATCGTGACAGGAAGTAAAGATGAACTTTCGAATGAATAATCATTTTATGTTCGGCCTTGTTCGTAATTATAGGAAAAATATTGTTTTACTTTTAGAAGGCCTTGACGTGTGAAATGATTCATTTTATGTATACGAGCGCATAATACATGAAATACGCAATAATAAACTCACCCTTTTCTTGGTCATTACGTAGAGGTGCATCAATTGAACGTCGAAGTGCAAATCAGGCTTGACTGCCGAACCTTCTTCGACTGTTAAATCCCCATATTCCAGAGCGGCGTTGGGTAATTCCACGACGACCTGCACACAGACAGAAGGAAGAAACAAAAATTAAAAAAACGAACCGATATACAAACGGTGAAGGAGCAAGAAGGATGTGCGGGAGTTAGAAGAGGGTAGGAGGATCTTCAACAATCTATTTCAATAGTAGAGACGTAAAGTTCCTTGTTGCGTCTAATAAATAAGCCTTCTCTTAAAGCGAAAGCTCATGGTTTCACACACAAAAACACAAAAAAAACAAAACAATTGCAAACGTTCGTAGCAATTAGTAAAATCAGGTATGTTATTAATTATTTTCAGTGGGGCGATCCGGGCGATAATTTATATATTCGCGTACCCACAAGTTGCATATGCCGTTAATAAATCAACCGAACTTACCCTATTACAATAAAATTTCAAGTACCTACGTTACGCTAGGGGGGTAAACACATATAAGTTTTGTACAGAAATGTTAATTGCCGAATGCCAAAATATAAAATATGACCGTGGAATATCGAGTGGTGCTACAATGCCAATGTAACCGGGTATATATACACATACATATATACATATTTGCGGCATATGATGCTGGCATAAGGTTCATGCTTTAAGTGTACTCGCAACTAGAAGCGACCTAAATGTACGATATTACGTTGAGTTTTGTACAACAAGCTGACAGATGAAAATTTCGCTCCAATTGGTGCTGGCGTATCGTAATTTATGGATGAGGAGGATGCAGATGAGAATGAATTTCAGCTATTATACCTAGTACACTACGGTAGGGTGGCACTTATTTTTGTATATACATATAATAACGTTGTGTATCGATTACAATAAAAGTCACCTAATTTATGAATAATTACTAATCCCAAGTATACATTGCTCGCGGAAGACTCGTCCCCCCCATCTTGGAATTAACAATTCTCTTTACGCTCTCTGCTTTTTCGTCTTGTCCAAAAAAAACACATTTAATATTTAACATGACATTTAGATGTACGAAGTCACAACTACATAAACGCCATTACAAAATTATAACGACCAGAGTGGATAGGTGAAACCAAGCCAGTCAGGAGTTAACGATAAGCAAGACAAAAGGTCACGTTAACCGCTACAGCTCCTGAAAATCGAAACTAGCAAAACTTACGAAACCAAGTGCAGATTTCCTAAATTTTACATTAGTACGAGTTTCCCAACTATCCCTCTACCAAAATATGTATATGCGCGAGCTTCCGTAGATCTGCGGACACCCTCTCGCCTTCGATTTTCCGAGGGTGTATGCAACATATCATAGACATGACCGCAAATTAGCTGATCCAGACCAGCGAATTACATGGAATGTTCCCGAGCGTCATAGAGTTGGAAAACCCCTAAAACGCTAACTATTTTCGTTCTAACCGTTTCGCACACACATATATACACACACACACACACACCAAAAAAACCTAGGGGACGAGGGAAAAAAGGGAATGAAAATGGTTGCACATAAAAACGTATTTAGTATCATCCGGAACACAATCTTGTTGGTTAAATGTTATGAGCGGTCAGTGGAATACTCTAATTCACCCTGAACGCCGGGGCGCTGGCGCTTTTTATTGACGAAAAAAAAACACAACAAAGACGGAAAAGAGAAAACAATTGGCGTGTTATTACTTATTTATTTATTCTCACTTATAGCTTCGTGGTTTCTCCTTTTTGTTTTATTTCGTTAGGATAAAGGATAATTGATATTGACAATATTAGGGAGATAAATCCAATGTTTTGCTCTATTTAAGCTTAAGTCACGGTGACATATACGCGGAAAATGTATTCAAACAGTGCAGGTAATCAGGATTGATTGTTTTTTCGTATTATCGACCGGAGCCATATGATTCATGCAAAGACCTTTATTGTTTCTAAGCGGTCAACCAAAGGATTAAATCCTGTTATTGGACACATGCATGCTATATCGGGGAGACCCAGCGGAGGCCGTCGAGTGCCAATTTTCTAACAATGCCGAATTTGCCGGCCGCGCTTTTATTCTAAGCAGGATATATACGACGGGGCCTAATCCAATTAAATATGGATTAATTAACATTTCGCGTAACGATTATTTATATAAAAAAAACGAAATAATAATAAACGGAGAAAACGAAGGGTGATCTCCGACAAATTAAAGTCGTAATTCTAGGAATAAAATGGTCCGCGTCTTTACGCCATTACCCTGGGAATATGGACGTGGGGAACCAGGTGAGGGATGTAGCAAATCTTATTACAAGAGTATCGTCGGGGACAGCATCGTTTCTCCCGCAGTAGCAGGGACGGGGTTTATTTCAAACAATCGTACAAGTATTACTTGTTCGTGTAGATGTACCTATATATATATATAAATATAACATATCCAACTCTATTAATTCTGTCCACACAGATAAAGTTACCAAGAACAAATACGAGACATAAGTTTTTCGTCATGTTCCATTCCTTTTTTTTCTCCATCTTTCTCTATCTTCATCTTTATCTTTACAAGACACACCAAAAGAATAATAAGAAAAAATTATACTGTACGAGGTGGATACACGAATGTAATTAATTTTACCTCCCGTTTCATTATAATTTACTTAGTATAACGACGATCAGAATTTTGAAACGAGAAAAAGAAACGTAAGAGAATCTAATTCCGACGAGGGAGACGTATTTTTCTGATTGGTTCATTAGGTTAAGTGATACAATTTAAGATTTTATGCCCTCTTGCGTAAGTTGTAATAAAACTCGTGTGGAGTATCTTGGGAGATCAATAAAATGACGTCTTTCGTTGAGAACCGATGTCCATTTCAATCAGGTTAAAGGGATGTTAGTAATAAAATCGGCTTAATTCCTAATTACATCATCCGCAGACAATTGCCGCATTAATACAGTCCGCGATTGTACGTATTTACAGATTTTCTACTTTTTATATTGAAACAAAATTTATATTTGCGAAACGGAGAATCCGACAATCCGTGTGGTGCTTGGGGTCGGTCATGGCAACCGGAGAGAGAAAAAAAGGGGACGTTTCGGCGTTACAGGGGGTGGCGAAGCCGTAATACTGAATCTCCTGTATTGTGTGTTCGGTTACTTTCTCTCTTTCTCCCGCAATATGCGTATTACAATATTTCCCCGGTGCTATAATATTTTATATTTTATTTTCAGTCTAATCCTGGCCGATCCCCCAGACCTACAATTCCCTCGGGTTATACTCCCTCTCCCAAGTTGAAATAAGAATTGTAACGTGAACTTTGGTATTTATTAATTTAAAAATTTTCGTATTTTTTTGCCTCGCCTTGTTCTATGGCTATTACGACAGGTGTAATAATTGCGAGCCGGGGGATGAGACTAACGCGCCCTTGAAATATTTAAAAGAGAAGCTGTTGATCTAGATAATTATTAGACGCACAAACTGATTAAATCGGACAAAGAAGGTAAAATTCAAGACAAGACGGCATCCTCGAAAAAGGGATTTCCCCTTGAAAGATGGTTTTTGCGAGCTGATACTGATACAGATTAGTGTACAATTTATTAACAAGTAATTATAATTACGCGCTTAAATTAGTAAAGGCATTCATTAGCCATTAAGACCAATTAGTCATTTATATCATAGCGCAGGTTCGTTGATAATTTGCGAACGGGTTTAGGAGCGACAAAAAAGTGTAAGAAGGACAAACGAAGGTGCGCGAAGCGAATTAAGATAGGGGATCGGGAGAGGGTGAGGCGGACCGAGAAAAATCACCACCTTCTAGTAATTTCTCACGTCTTTAATTACAAAGACGGGGATCTTAACTGATTTAAAAGTTTTAATTACGTCAAATATATTAAAATTTCGCATTTTTTGACCAGCTTCCGGTAACTGACGTCCTCCATTAGAGATGGATCCGTGCTTTTCGGTAAAAGAGAAAAAACTTTCATTAATTATCAATATTTATCTTCATAAGCGAGGTGTAGGGGGTATAGATTGATTGGGGGCGAAACAATTGAAATCATTAGAACGGCAATGTTTAATATTTTATATGCATTTTTAACTAAATCACGTTGGCCTATGAATTACGCAATTAATTCCTTAACAATGTCCGGAATGTAATAACCATATCGCGGACGTCCACATATATACTACGAGGAATTTCAATCAGGCTAATACAGCTTAATTTAATTTAATCGATAACCTGTCATCAAAATAGCTCCACACCAAAAAATATATTTACCCCTTTTTAATCTTGACGTCTCGTCGTGTTTAATTGCACCGGCAAAAGGTACGGAGGCCAGGCTGCAATTTCGACAGATAAACGCTAAACTTACAGCGATTATCGCAGCATTAATTTATTATACGCTATTAATTAGCAAAATTCAATAATTAATTAGCGAGCTCTAAAGGGGTCTCCCTTTTATTTTCGTTGCGACTGACGAAAGGGTGTCCCGTTTTATTATCGATATTATGATTTTACAGCGAATCTTATACGATAATAATAAAACGCTTATCGAGGTAACATCGATTAATTAGCGACGTTACTGATTAAATCCAACTTCCTCTCATGTGTAGCAGTGTTGCGGTTTCGAAAAGACGCAATAAGGGAGAGAGACATGAGCCATGAAGCATGGTGTGCTTGTCCAGGGTCACCATCCAACGGTGATAATTGCCACAGATACATCTGTTTACAGTTCTCAGGCTGGGGGATTACAGCGTGATTACCTTTAGTAGAGACAGAGAGAGATTAAGTCCATTCAAACAGAGACGTAGGTAGACGATAGATACCTCAATTGAATTTATTTTTGGATTTGACGCAAGAATCCTGGAATCGGCCGCTTATTCTCGCCCCGTTTTTATATCGGAGCGTCGGGTGAATTTCGAAAATTACCCCATTTTCTCCCTAACCCCTCGCGCGGGTAAATCCGCCGCAATACAACGGCGTACGGAAGGATTTATTTTTGTATATGCCAACATGTTGTGCGTATTACCGATTCAAATACTAATCCTTACGTTTGTTTACGGTATTTCGATAATTAAAAACAAATAAAAATCTGAATAAATAACGAGGCCAAACGTCTAATATAGTAATTAAATACTATCCTATGTATAATGGCCATTAAATATAAAATGATAGGGGGCGCAACCCCGCAGTTTCGAGAGGACATAACTCTTTTTATGGGCGCCCGATACAGTTTTAAAACGTTGTGAAAATCCATCGTTAAAGGAACTCGTCACGCAGTAAATTTTTAACAGCAATCGAATAAATAAAACCTAACCACGACACCTGAAACCTAACATGTTTATTGAATATTTCAGGGCACGCCGGCCACTACCGAAAGTAAAGTGGTTAGTCGGCCATATTTCTTCCAACTTCCCTCATTCGATATCCCCATCACTGGAAGTCGGTTGGATTAACACGAATTTCCCATTTTGTGACCGCGACATATATGTATTTTCTTGAAGAGGTAATATTTTTAAGTCGAAAACGAATTGGGAATTTACTGTAGATTTTGTATAGTTTATCCTCGTTTATACGAACTAGGGAAATCTCCAGCAAATGACTCGAGCATTATGTTAGGTTTAACAGCACAATAAAAATTGGAAATTGCCATGAATAAATAAAATTCGGCTTCTAGTTATTTTATTTACATGAAAGCGTTGCGGAAGCAAAATCAATACACTCTCCAGAACGGATATTGTACCCTAGATAACGCATCTAATATAATTTAATATGAATATTTAAAAAGAAAAATTTAATGGAAAACGTACAATCGCGGACGCGACAAAGTAAACAACATAATTAATTAAAGTTTCGAGTTAATCTTTAAATGTGTATACACGTATAGAGCTGGTAGAATTTACCGCAACTCAATTGTCTACCGGTCCACAATGTTGTTTATACGAAACATTTCCGATTACAAAGGATTAGCGACGGTGATATCTAGAGAGAGAGCTTGTTGTTTTGTTTTTATCGAAGAGCTACTGTAATAATCATCATAGGAAGAGCTATTGTCTGTTCGAACTATATTAGCCGACGATACAATGTGACAGAACGTAAATTAATTTTAGTTATACCACAGGAAGGGGACAATATGTAATCGGTGACACGTATTGCCGTTTGATGGAGAATCTGTTGAATAATATCTACATCGCCTCGATTAACTGCTGGCGTCAACTTCTCATTTCAATATTAATGCCGTTTTAAATAACTTTACGTGCTCCTTTTTAAATTCACGGACGATATAAAAAAAGAGACAGACTTTATGCGGAGCTCACAGAATTATACGAGGAGGTCAATATTTTTCCGAATACGAAAATTCCGCTTGGAAAATATTATTATTATTGTATAAAGGGATTTAGTTTGAAATGTAACATAAACCTGTGACGGGAAGAAAAATTTTATTAGTCTATAAAAAACAATAGGAGCGAAAGTTCTTTCGAGAAACATAGTCCAAGCCTAGCTAAGGAGCTTCAGGGAAAGGATCGACTTCTTAAATTGATTCCAAAGTCCGAGACGTATCGTATTTTTTCTCCTTCTTCCCGTTTTTTTTTTTT
>SMLS01045960.1:0-12473 GCA_004785975.1 Popillia japonica | reverse complement strand
TTTAAATTGTTTGTAAATTAAACTGGATCTATGGACAGCAACAAATTTGCAATCATTTAGTCTACAATTTCTCAATGTTAGATCTTCTTCTTGCATTTTGACTACGTAACTTAAATATATCTAAGTAACTTTTACGTTTAATAAATTGGTTTTGATTCATGTTGCAATGTATTTAGCATAAAATGTTTACTGTTTTTTACAACAATTTCTACAATTTCTTAGTTTTCTTAAATTTCAAAATTTAATTACATACAAACACAAAAGTATAACGTGTTTATGACAGCCAATGTTATTTTTCTTAATATGAACATGAAATACTGCGTTTCAATTTATAGTACGGTTTCATTAATGAGATCTGGATGATCTATTATGCTAATCCCTTCATAACCAGGTAATGGTAAGTATGTACAAATTTTAAGTACCTGAATACTCTGTGTGTCTGCTTAAAGATATCGATAATGTAATATTTAGTAATATTAATCCATAATCAAGAACGTAGCGACAATATTAAAGATACAGTCATTATCGAATTCAATACATTGAACATCTACTAATAAGAAGAAAAAGAGAAAAATGCATGCAGAATGATAGGTCACACAGGAGAACAAGTGCACATACATATGTAGTATCTGACCACAAGCTACTCGTACCAAACCTAAAAATTAAAACTAGAAAGAACGTTAAAAGAATGGAGACAAACGAAAATGGAATTTGCAACAATTCAAAAGGAATGAGAAGAAGGAGAATATGAAAGTGCGATTAGAACAAAATGGGAAACGAGATACCATCGAGGAAGAATGGATGAATGTAAGGAATGCCATAATACAGACAACAGATATAGCGATCGAAAGAAAACAAAGACGAAATAGAAAGGACTGGTTTGACCAGGAATATAAATTAACGGGGGGAGGGGAGGAGGGAGGTAAGGGTAATCTTGTTAAAAACTAGAAGATTATGAAGCAAAGCATAAAAGAAAGGACATAACAAAAGTTTTAAAACATAAAAGAGAAAAATAGGTGGAAAATATGATGGAGGAAATAGAAAGCGACCACCAAGGACAACACTAAATTATATCAATATATTAAACAAGATGAAGAAATGCTACAGTAAAGGCCCAAACCAAGATATGAGAACGTTATATGAAGAAAACAACGGGGAGAATAGGAGAGGAGGAATGCAAAGGACTTATAGCTAACTTGTAAACTGGCAAAGTAGCAGGGAAAGATGAAATCTGTAACGAGATGTTAGGGGAAGGTGATGAAGAACTTAAGGAAAAAATACAGAACCTGATGATTCAAATATGCCAAGAGGAAATGATCGCGGACAAATGGAAAGAAGGTTTAATAGTTCCAATACAAAAAACGGCGGACCTCATGTGAAAACTGTAGGCAGATAACGTTGCTAAACGCAATCTACGAGTACAAGGTATTTTCAAAGGTTATGGGAAAGCGCTTGAATATGCACATTGAGAAAATAATATTGGAGTATCAAAATTGATTTAGACAAGGGATGCCAGCAGTGAATACTATTCATGTTCTTAACCAGCCAATTGAAAAATGTTGCGAGGTGGATACAGAGTTAAAAATAGTGTTTATTGATTTTAAGCAAGCTTGCTGTATGAATCGAGTGATGTTCCTGTAGGACGTAAGAAGGCTCAATATACCGGAAAAATTAGTCACACTGATAAAGGTTACGTTAAGCGGAACTACAGTGGCTGTTAGAACACAAGAGGGAATCACGAAGTTAATAATAAGAATACGCCACAGAAGAGTGAGTCAAGAGAACGAACTCTCAATAATCTTATTTAATATAGCGCCAGAAGGAGTAATAAGTAGAGCTGGGGTATTGCTGCGGTATGCCAGGATAGTATTCAGGTAAACGCACGAATATTATGACCTTGTTTCGATCGGAGATGCATGCGTGATTTTATTGCTTTACATGCATTCGCTATTTATATCACTTACGTATGTCAGTTATGTGTACTGTATATAAATAACACACTTACCTTATTTACGATTATTACTGCATAGCGCCAAGTGAATAAGTCTGGTAGTAAGTTTGTAGCATTAGATACATACGTTTCCATATTTGTAGCGCTGAGCGATGTACGCCGTGATGAATAAATGTTTTTATATTTTGAGAAAGACCGCTCGACATCTACGGATGTAACACATGCATAATTAAAATAATCTTTATAGATAGAAACTACACTTGCACCATTACTAGTTTGTTTTAATCTGGTAAAATCAAAATCATTATTTATCACACTCTCGAACGTTTCTATTACATTCACATTTTTGTTGTCATTTACTGCGCACAGCTGTGCGTGTACATCGTCCAGTATTTGCAGTGACTCCGCTAGCGATAATGCAGTATTGCGTGCTTGGGCACGTCCGTCATACTTATTAAATAGAGCCCAACGCAACACACGATCACATTGCCGGTTCACGACTAACTAAAGTGTTTCGCTGCATCGTGTTTATAAGCAGGTGCATATGCGCTACATCCGGTCCTGTCGTACCGCAAACATTCTCAGTACTAGTAATAAGAGCATGCGAAATGGAAGGAACGCTTATTAACAAGCCAGTATACAAGCGATAGCATTTGCAGACGACCTGGCTGTAGCGAAAGGAGATAAGAGAGTAACTAGACGAAACTGTAATAAACATCAGCAGGGAAGTAAGGAGGCGCAGACTGCAAATAATGATAATGAATAATGAAAATATCAAATGGAGAACGGGCAAACGATACAATAGATATGAATATAAGAGAATACTTTCAAAATGTTAAGACCGTCAACTATCTTGAAGCGATAACTAAAAGAATCCGAAGAAGAACAAAACACAAGGTATATAAAAATGTAATAAGATCGGTAGCAACGTATGCAGCTGAAACCACGTGCACAACCCAAAAAGAAGAACATGAATTAAAAGGATTTGAAAGGAATATTGGAATCTATGGTGAGAAAAACCTAAACAACAGGGTGTACAGGAGGTTAACGAACGCTAAGATTGAGAAAATACTAGAAGGAATAGAGATAGTCTGACGAATAAAATCGCAGCAATTGAAATGGTACGGGCACATAAATAGGCAAATCGAACAATAAGTGATATGGAAAATTACGACCTGAAAACCTACAAAGAACAGACCAAACGGAAGTTGAAGGTTTTTATACAAAAAAGTAATTATTTCAAAAGATGAAGACATTTTAATACTTCAAGAAGCACCATCATGTGTTAAGTTTGTCGCTATATCACTGTATTTTTTATCCTATTAAGTTGATTTGGCCACAACTCATAGAAAATATACGAACAAAAATGAATCGCCAAAATTCAGTGGGAGTGTTATACAAGTAATAAAGGCAGAAATAAAAAAAGAAACATATACACAAACTCACTTCTCAGTGGAATCGAGTACGCTACAAAAATTGAAAAAAAATACAATAATTTCCTAAAGCGTTCATCATTGATTTAAATTCTGACAAAGATCCAATACATCAGAGTTGATTATAATACAGGTGGTTTTGGGAACATTTGTGCTTACAATTACCGACGTATGTACCTAGGGATTGGCGCAATAGGACTTCAATGGTTTTATTTATGACATCGTACTAACAAATTAAATTAATTAAAATAAACTACAGATGGCAAAATTAGTTCATTACTTTATAAATTAAAACCAGACTTCATTAACACTGATTATTCTCACTATATTGTCTGCTATATGTATACAGGGTGTCCGCGATATACAAAGCATGCTTTTAAGGGATGGTAGCTACAACGATTTAGAAACAAAAACATATAATACACCTTGGATGTATCTGTAAGCGTAAACGAGAAAAAAAAATATTTCTCATGTCACAAACTTCGTCGCATACTGTACACAGACAGTCAATCAGTGCAGGATTTACCCGACGATTACAGGCGTGTGTTCTTGAAAATAGGCAATACATCGAGCCTTTTCTGTAATACATTTTCTCCTGTCTCTCAAAAAAGTCCTTTTTAGGACCACCAATTTATGACAAATAAAAGAAAAGAACTCAATTCTGTAGTAGCCTTTACGAAAGAGCTTAAAGCGCCATAACATAATTGCAGTAATTACATTGTTTTCACTCAATGCGACTTTCCCGCAACTTAAATTTTCATTTACCGATCGGAGGCTGCTATTAGATACGCCCTTTTCACTCTAACTTCAACATAACATCGATTTTATTGTCATAACATGATAAAAAAACGCAAAGGCACCTTTATTTTAAAACGTACGGCCATTGACTTCGTAGGATACAATAGTCTAATGTAGTTCAAGGTCGTATAAACAGATGATGCTTGGCCTGCATCTGTGCTTCTATTGAATACGTGTACAGTATGGTGTAAGAGAAATGACACTACGCATCAATTTTAAAGTTTTAAATAATTCGTTTTCATGGTTGTTTTCAGTTGTTTTCAACCCTAAACTTTTGATATGGTTTTTTGGTTATTTAAGAAGCAATATGGATGAGTTTTCTTGTACAGTTCGACCAAATAAGGTTTTTTAGAAATAATTTTTTTCTCGTTTACGCCTACAGATAGACCTAAGGTGTATTATATGTTTTTGTTTCTAAATCGTTGTAGCTATCATCCCTTAAAAGCATGCTTCGTATTTCGCGGACACCCAGTATACCTTCTTTAGCAATGAGTTAACGTCAATACTTTCATTTATGCGCTGTTACTACCGTAACTTAAAATTTAAAGCTTATAATCAATAAAAAACAAAATTTATTTTTCGGAATGGATGATGAAACAATGAAAAATATATATCGTTGATATCTGCTGTCATTACTGTACACCACCTTTAGCAAAACTTATCAGGTAATGTGAGATGTTGCCTGTACTGTTGCAAAATATTAATGACAGGAAATTGAAATTAATGATTAGATTACAATGGTGTTACTTGCGTAGGGTAGCATACCAAAACAACAAAGCGCAACTAATGAAAGGTATTATTGACGTGAGTTAATTAGAGGGGAGGAATGTTAATTATGGGACATGTTGTATTTTATATGGTGATATAATGATATAATTAATTTTGGAATAAATATGTTTAGATAAAACTGTTGAATTTTTGTTTTCGAAGTAAGATATCTATTAAGAAGACTTAATTCCTACCCAAACTCAGACCGAATTCAAAAAAGTGTTTAAATACATTGCATCGTGTATAAATGTATAATTTTTTAAGGTAACTAGCTCACTATTGGGTTTACAGGTACAAGTTTGTAAAATAGAACCAAATAAAAATTTACATTTAAATAAAGCATTTATTTCTTTAGATAACTCCATATTTAGAAACAAACTAACGTATCTACATAATAAGTTATTGCTAGAAACATGATAGTGAGTGTTATCTCGTAAAATAAATATACATAGTTTCAGTTGTTGTCTATGTATATGTATATTTTAATTTTTTATGTGTATTATTTATGTAATATAAATATATTTGATTGTTCGTTGTTTCCTATTCTCTACTGCAATACCGTATACACACAACATATCTTCAGTGTTTCGATCTGTCTTGTAGGCGGACAGCAAAAAATCTGACACCAACAAGAAGATCGAGAAACTTGACGAAATTCCTAGCGAATTCGAATGTTGCTTTTGCACCTCAAAGGTAGTATTACCCTCTCTATAATTTCTAATTTAAGGAAAGCTTAACTCATACCGGCTTAATGTATACTTTTGTGTTATATTACCATCAACATCATATCTTCTCACCTCCTGTGATGTTTAGCAAAATCCGTAACGTAATCCTACGTGTAAATTTTCAGAAAATAGAATCCACTAGTTTGTATCATATATTATCATTTTCTTAATAGATAACCTTTATCAAAATAACGTTTTCGATTTGACGGTTTACTTATTCACAACTTTACTATCAACTCAATTTTGAGGTGTTATTTTAGCACAAAATTAATGTAAACATTAGTTACGAAAAACATAAAATTAGCTACCTTTAACATTTTCTAACCTAATTTTGAGGCACAATCTGCATTCTTTAATCTCATTATCGACTGCATGTCGCTCTCATTATTTGTATTTATGCCATATATGCATGAGCATCATGTTCCTGAATTTAGGCTTCTTAAGTCGTAACTTTGTCGTTGTAATTGCTATTTTTGAATGCTGTATTAGTTCTATGTCGATCTGGTTAGCATCTAGCATAATGATACTACTGCAATTATTAAAAGTAATACTGTGTCATACAAAATTACCGAGATAAATGCAAAAATATGTAATTATTACAATAAAGATAAAGTATTAGTCTGGATTACTTATTATTATAATTTCATTCGCAAGATACCAAACACTGAATATTAGCAAAGTTCTGCTTAGCAAGAATCGCTTTCACTGTTAAGATACGTCGATTTTGTGTTGAGTGTTTGGTACTTTGTGGGCGAAATAACTCCTTCAGTATTGTATATTAACAACCAACTAGCAAGAGTAATCCTTCATCATTTCTATCATTGGCTTGTTGTTAATTTATATCCGACATACTTAGAGCTCATTATACTAACACCGTCACCAAAAAAAACACACAAGCACCTTAAGATATACTAACACTAACCACTAACTACACTTACTACTCGTTAAGTGTTTGTAAATCTTTCGTTCGTTTCTCTTTACTTTATCTTAATTTTTATCGGTTTTATTTTTACAGTTCTATATATGTATTATATGTCGTGTGTAAGTAGTGTCACTCTGTCCGATTGTCTTATAATCTACGAAATCAAATCTTAATAATTTCTGCAAATACAGTTTTATGCTGAATGGCTACAATAATTGCACTTACAGTACTTAAGTGCTCATATATAAAAAACACATATTGTGATGAAAAGGATAACGTCAAAATCCAAATAAGTTCTAGTGGTGCATTACAGGATTGTAAAAGAAGATGCCGTGGCGAATGTATCCCTCTTCGTACCAAAAGTGTGTAGTATAATCCACTCAACTTTAATACAAAAACAGCAACAACAGGTGAGTTATAACGACTACCCGTTGGCAAATGAAATTAAAAGCAAACTGGGAAATAACGTGAAGCATACATTGTAACATCGAAAATTTAAATGAAAGATATGCTTGGTATTGTTTTGCTTCGCGCCTGTTAATATATACCGTATAAAATGGCTGTTATAAAGATAAATTTCTGTAATCAGAAGCTTATCAAACTACTAACTGAAGCTTGTATTAACTATTGTTCCTTTTAATGGACAGATAATTTGTATACACTTAGTAAATTGATTGACAAATGTAAATTAATCAGAATTTTTTATTTATTAGAAGGAACAAGTAAGTAAATACTGAAATGAGTTGAATCATAATTAGTCGAAAGCTACGACGTAATTATGTATAATAATTCACCACGTTTCCTTACAAACCAGATAACCAACGTTTAGCTAAAAATTAGGTACTCTAACTTCACATAATAAGCTATTCATAATAGGTAGTTGGTTTGCCACTCAGCCTAATCTATTACCATATTCCCTCCATTCGTTTTTAAAAGTCTGCAAAAGTCTACATACATACATGCTGTAGGTATTCATATTTAAATAACAAACGACTTCCATTTTCTGCAAGTAGTTTATTCAGATAAATCAATACTCTTCTGAGAAGATACATAATATAATTTACAGAATTAATGAAACGCCGAAAAGTGATGTAAGGTTATCATAAAGTAAAGTATATACGTATTTTAAATTATTATAACTTTACAACAAAGTAAGTGAATAACAAAAAATAAACGAATTATAATTGCTTAAGGAATGGGATTTTACTGTATGTATGCGAAAAAAAGTATTGGAATTAAAACTAGTAAACGTAGAGTTCAGAACACTCGCATGGATTTACAAACAAAAATTGGTTTAGTTCAGTTTTATAATGAATGCCGCAGAAATTACACCGCTGTATTACGAAGATTTCGCACGAGAATAGGTTTAAGAGCGGGGCGCTGTCAAATGGAAACGTATCGCGATTTGATACAAAAATTTGAAAGAACGGGGTCTGTAAATTGACCTTCCAAGATCAGTAAGACCAAGAATTAGTGATGTTCAAGTTGCAGACGTTCTTTATGACAATCAAAACATAGCCCGATGTGATCCACTACCAATTAGTAGTGCAAATGCGATATCCAAGCAATTGGAAATACTGTATACTTATCACGGTTTACAAATTTTACGCAAAATTCTAAAAATATTTCCATGTAAACTGTTTGAATTAAAGGAGGCAGATTTGGCTACTAGGTACCTGCGATTTTTCTTTGCGAGTAATGGCTTAGATGGACCCAAATGATTATCCCGTATTTTCTGAACAGATGAGGCACGTTTTAATAGTCGAAACTGTAGAATCTGATCTACAGAAAATTCACAACAAATCGTTCAAGAAGGCCTTAATGATAATCAACTCACCCTTTGGTGCGCTTTTGTAACCGATTTTATCATTATTCCGTATTTCTATGAGTGCATGCAGAATGCAGAAGCGTATCTGTAGCAGTAAACGGTGAACGATACTTGGAAATGTTAAGAAACTATGTTATTCCGTAGTCGCAAAACGAGCATTATGGAATTGAAAACGTCATTTTTATGCAGGATAGTACATCCCCGCACATTTTCCGTCAAGTCAAAGAATTATTAACTAACGTTTTTCAGGAAGCAGACATTTCGCAAATTCATGGCCACAATCACCCGATTTTAATCCAGCGGATTACTAGCTGTGGGGTTATTTACAAAGTTTAGTGTTTAGAAAACGACCAATAATGCTACAAGAATTAAAAGGCTATATTACGAGCCCAATCGGTGCAATTCAACCAGAAATGTTACGGACTGCTATGTAGAATTGGTAAGAAAGGTTGATAATCTTATAACAACAACTGATATTGAGCATTTGCCGTAACTAGTTTAGGCCATACTAAATGCTATTCTTTAAGCAATTTACATTTCGTATATTTTTTTTGTTATTAACTTAATTTGATATAAAATTATGATAATTTAAAATATATCCCTTCTTTTATGATAACCTCATACAGTGTCTCAATTCAAATGAACAATTAACATATATTAGACTTTCTGTTGGTCTGGTCGTTTTCTTTTCCGAGGCAAATTTGTTTTGTGGAAATGAAGAACTTGAACATAGAATAAAGGCATCATCAGTGTTTTGATATTTAACAAATAGTATAGGCGCACACATATTTGTGTATAGTTATACGATACTTTACAATAATTAAATGCGTTTTATTTTACACATTTTTCAAACTAAGTATATACTAATTGTATATACTTAGAAAACACAGAATGTATGAAATATTACCAATATACAATACTGTGCAAAAGAAACCAGCACCTTACAAAATTCATGATATTTTAGCAACAACACATATTTATTCAAAGTGTGGAATATGATTTCGTGCTGAATATGAAACACATCTAATTCAAAGAATAAATATGAGTTATTGTGAGAAATTTACTCTTAAGTTCTAGAAAATCCTTAATTAGAAGGGGATATACAATTTGGTCCGCCTGAAACGACTTGTAGGAAGGATAATCCGTCGAAACTTTATTGCAGATAAAAGTATTTTAATAAAATCGAAATTTTACACATTCAGTTCATAGTTTATTATCATTCGAACACGTTTGCTATATTTTAAAAATAAATTTGCATTTTTGTTTCGTATAAGTCTCTGTGGCGCTTCATGTAATTCAATCTATTGAAAGTGTGCAGTTTGTAATAGTGAAAGAATTTAAAAAGATGCCTCGAGTATCTCTTGTGAACAGACATAAAATTGTTTTATTACATGAACAAGGCTTTAATCAAGTCCAAATTGCAAAACGTGTTAAGTGTTCACAGTACAGTGTACAAAGTAATATTAGAAAGTTTAACGAAACTGGTCAAGTAGGCGATAAACCAGGACGGCCTAAAAAGCTTAGTGGAACCGATGAACGCTTTTTAAAATTGACATCCTTACGAAATCGTAAGAAAGTAAGCAGACTATTAGCACACGAGCCGGTAAAAATGATGGGCGCATTCGTGTATGCTCCAACTGTGAGAAGATCGTTGCAGACATCCGAGGATGCGTGGGAACAAAGAAACCTTTATTGAGAAAAAGTAATAAAGCAAAAAGATTAAAATATGCTTCAGACCATAAATCCTGGGGAGACAATGAGTGGTGTCAAGTTTTATGGACCAACGAATCTAAGTTTCAGCTGTTTGGCACAAATACACGTCAATATCTAAGACAAAAGCCCGGAGAATGTCTTTTGGAACCATGTCTACAGGATACTGTAAATGTTAGGGATTATCCTGATAAAAGTCATCCAACAAAATTAAGGAACTGTGGACAGTCTTACAAGACGAATGGACCAAAATTTATCTGGAAACTGCATGATAGCGCACACAACAGGATCAACGATGTTATTAAATTTAAAGGCGGCCACACAAAATACAAGATTCGCATTTGAAACATTAAAAATACCTACTTGTATTGTTATAAATGTATAAGTATTGTAATAAAAAGGGCCGTAAGGGCTCCTTAACCTCTCTTCACCGCGATCTACTGATCTATTGTGATCTGTAGTAGGTACCCTTCTAATCCCATGTTCCTAACGAAACCCAAGATTACTTTGGGTGCCAAGGCCTTAACCTGTTTAGGCGTCGCAATCACCTGTCCTAGATGCTGAAACCTTCGTCGGCTCAGTGCTTCGCACTCGCAAAGTATGTGCTCGGCTGTTTCAGATCCCAGTTCGTAAAAACGGCACGTGGCTTGATCAACTTTATCCATCTTTCTGAAATGGTAATTTAGAGGGCAGTGAGCGGTAAGTAGGCCCGCGAGGGTCCTTAATTCTGGTTTTCTTAGATCAAGAAGTTTTGATTACTATTTGGCGAGCAGTAGATAAATTTCTTCGCCTGCGTTTGTCCGGGTGTATTGCTCCAGAGGGATGACATTTCTTTTGCTTCCCAGTCTATCAGTTCCTTCTTGAGCCGATGTTTTGCGGCCTGGCTGTCGGTACGTAGATGTTGGTATCCTTCAGGCCTTTATCAAGGTTTTCTCGGATGCATAGATCTATAGCATGTATCTCCGCTTGAAAAATTGTTGGAGATGCTCCTAGAACTTTGGAGAGATTGGTCCTCGGTCCATGAACGCCAACCTCTACCCCTTTGCTAGTTTCGGAACCGTCTGCATATCACACACGGGGTGCATTTTCAAAGTTAGGTCCACCAGAACTCCATTCCTCGCGGCTAGGAAATAGCACCCTAAATGGTCGCTCGTGATGCAATTTGACAGTCATGCTGTCCGTTGGCATAGTTAAGGATGGAATCTCTTCTCGGAGGTCGCCTAGGATCCTTAAGCGTCCGGTTACGTCACCCTCTTTAAAAAAATGTATAAGTAGCAATCGTACTAGATATATCATAAAATTTTTTATTGTAATTATAAGTCATGTATTTGTAGTACCTCGCATTATTGTAGAATATTTATAAGTGCTGGTTTCTTTTGCACTGTATGTACACCCTGATGCAAATGTATCCGGACACGTATCGAGAGAGAAACACCTGCCGCACAATATTTTGTTCCGTACGGTATGCTAACACTCCGTCTATGTGGAACAAAATATTGTGCGGCAGGTGTTTCTCTCTCGATACGTGTCCGGGTACATTTGCATCAGTGTGTACATGCTTATAATAATAATAACAGCAGCAATATTTATTGCAGAAAAGTTTTGTATAACGAAACCTCGACGAGGAAGCATATCAATCCTTTGTATATAGAATTGTTAAACACAAGAAGTGAATATTTAATCATAATTTAGGCAAGTATAATAAAATTAGTGGTAAGAACTTGTCAGCTCTTCCAAACGCTGATCTTACATATTTGCTTCTTCGAAATAGAGTCTGTTGGGTATTCTATTCTTCATTACACACTTCCGTCGTTCTGATTCACTAATCAAGGTAGTACATAAATCTATATTTCTAACACCTGTTATGATCTGATCGTTACAGTTACATTATTCCATTAGACATATTTAAATCGAGAGAATTTATCAGTCTTTCCAACGCGCTATGAAACATTTTTTTGGTATGAAATTAAGTCCAATTTTCTGAACAGCAAGTATTACGCTTGGTTATTAAAAAATATATATTTCAGAGAATTTCAATAAATGATAATTATTTACGGAGTAATTTTTTATTATGTAATAATTTACGAAATATTTCTGTGTATGTAGATTTTTGCGATTACTTCCAAATTAGGGTGTAAAATGAGATTGTATCTTAAATGGTGTTCCTTTACGGGGTTACTATTTACAATTCCGCTTAGAATAGCTGGCGTAAATGTCAAATTTTTCTATATGTAAAAGCAGATCTTACCAGTAATTTGTGCATATGATGACATTAAATCATACCTGAATGATTATTGGTTAACATCCTTATATTGGTATTTTACAGTTCATTTTTTTT
>SMLS01045956.1:0-19411 GCA_004785975.1 Popillia japonica | reverse complement strand
TTATGCATGTTGGCTTCGTTGCGTTCTTAACTTTACAGGCGGTATAAATCAGATATGAAGAACTGATGATTTATTTAAATTTGTGTCAAGGTAGTGAGGGAAAATGAAAAGTACCCAAAAAGGACTTGTTTTAGGCCAATGGTATTTCAAACGAAGAATTCACGATTTATATTTGTTTACCAAGTTTATATGGTTGCGCCCACTAAAAGGTAAACGTGCCGAAGAGGTTGCGTACCAACTAATTGATATTTTTACGATATTTGATGCTCCTGGTATACTACAATGTGACAATGGCCGCGAGTTCAGTAACCGAATAGTAGAAGAAGCTTGTGCAATGTAGCCAGATCTAAAAATCTTACACGGAAAGCCTAGGCATATCCAAACTCAAAGTTCCGTCGAACGCGCAAATGAGGATGTAGAAAATATGCTACGTTCGTAGTTGGAAAACAATCAACCTAGTAAATGGTAGTAAGAGGTACGCTTTGTACAATTTATGAAAAATAGAGCATTTCATGAAGGTATCAAGTGTTCTCCTTACGAAGCACTGTTTGAGAGCTTCATGCTTTAATCGAGACAGTTAATGACGCTTCCGAAAACAGCAATAGCGAAATACCACATGATCCGGATGTGAACGATAACGACCCATCACAAAATGATACTTCACCTGAAGTTAATTTTGAGACCCCTAAGAGAATGAAGCAACGACCCCTTTAAACCTAGAAGACAAATATTTTAAAAAGGCAAGATTCGCAGGAAAAAAATGTTGAAAGTTTCAAATTTCAATTTTTTTTCTCGTAAAATTGGTGATATACTGAAACTACGTGTGCCAGACGGTGACAGAGCAAGAAGTGGTCCACGACATTTATTGGTGGTGATATTGTAAATTCAGAATGATGAGTTTTATAAATTAGGACGACTTTCAGAATTGTATACTAGGAATTAGTTCACAATTTGTGATGATCAATTTATTTTGATTGACGATGTTCCAAATCTAGCAATATCAATTCGAGAATGTGTTCGAAAATCATCCCTTTCGGGAGGTCAGTGATATCAGCGATGTGGTTGCAAGGGAGAATGCCAGTCTAATACGTGCAAATGTAAAACATCTGACAAATTTTTTAACTCTAGATATTATAACACTCTAACATGTTTAAATAAGTAAACTTAAAATATTTGATAATGTGTTATTGCATTTAACCTTACCTAAAAAATATTTCGTTTCGCTAGAATTTCAGTTGAGTTCGTTCTGTACAAGCTCTAATAATAATAGTTTGCTCTGCTTAGGTCTTTTACTTGATAAGACATATCAGTACCTTATTCGAATTTTATTCAGACTACATCAATGTAATATTGATTGTGAAATTAAGAACAGAAAATAATCCAAAGCTGTTGCAAACTTCTCAAGCATATAACAGGAACTACTCAGTCGATTAGTTCAATTAAGTATAACTACTACGTTCAATTACAGTAAGCTGGATGGTTTTCATGTTTATAGGAAATGCGAATTCAACCACTATATCTTTTACAAAAACAAAACTTTCCAGGTAAAGAAGCCATCTCTGCTGTTAAGAGATTCTTTGTCAGGAGAAGAAACACTAGAAAGAAAAAAAATAATTGCAAAATAGCATGTTCCTGCCGTTTTTAGCAGTTTCAATCTAACGGCTAGGAAAGAAGATTTTGTGCCAAACAAAAAACTAATCAGCGAAATTGAACGTTGATATGTAGCATGCCTAACACTGAACATACAAAATGATCAAAGAAATACGACTTATGTATACTTAAAGTCTACAATGCGACAATAGCTGAAGTAACAAAACAGTATGTTTAAAAGCTCTCAAGACACGCATTTCTTTTATATCATTTTGTTGAACTCTCTGCAATGTGTTAATCCTAACGACCAACAGAAAATATATACATATAAATTAGCACTGCGAGCCTAGCTGGCTCATGGCTTGGTTCCTCATCTTCTTCCATAACTCCCTGTGTTTGGCTTTTCCCTCCATCCGGTAATTCTTAACTGCTTTAGATCTTTCTCCACTTCTGTTGTCCATCTTATTTTTGGTCGACCTTTTTTTCTCTTTCCACCTATTGAGCTTAACATCAAATGTTTGGGTACTTTCGTTTCCATCATCCTATCCACATGGCCCATTCAGCGCAATATTTGCGTTCTTATTAGCCCTATTATGTTTGTTCTTGATAGAGTTCTTCCAGTTCCTTGTTAGTTCTTCTCATCCATCTATCTGCCATTTTATTTCCTCCAAATATTTTTCTAAGTACCTTTCGTTCGTAAATCTCCAACCTTCTTTGTACTGTTTTATTTAACGTCCACGTCTCACACGCGTATACTACAATTTGTCTAATTATGGTCTTATACAATCTTATTTTGGCTCTCCTAGAGATATTTTTATTTCTAAACATTCTACTAATCTGGTCTGTCGTACTCCTACAGAAAATATACATAAACAAATTCTGTGTTGCGATTAAATTGGATTTCAGATATAAGAAGAATTGTAATTTTCAATCTAGGAATTAATATACAACTAATCACCTTATAGGTATCACCATATGATACTTCTAATAATCAGGATATTATCAGTATAATAACTTTCTGTACTCAAGTCGATCTACAATTAGAATAGTTGCAGATCGGTGATTCGTTGTTGGCAAACGTAAATATCGTAACCTATAAACTGTCTATAATGTAAAGTATAACAAGCTCAATTGGAAATTTGTTGAACATTTGAAACATTTTAATTTAAACGCCGGAAGTGTGCAAAAATTGCATAATTAACGATGTATTGTGTCATATATGGATATTAGAGAACCATTCAAGATCGAATACAGATGACGCATAATATAAAGCTCTCATTCATTTTAATACTCAACGAAAATGTGTGGCAATGTATATGAAGGTTCTAATTCATTAAAAGTTATTTAGAGTGTTTTCGCAAAATATTTCGGTCATAATTGTAGATTAAATTGGGGAGATTCAGGTGGTTGTGCAACAACGTCCAAAATATCACGGGCCAACTCGACATTATTGAACTCATAAAATCTTAACATTTCTCGTTAGCGTTAAAAACAATGATCGCTAAAATAAAATTTGCCATAAAGAGCGGCCTCCCGTGAAGGCAAAATAAACTGTTCTTAATTGCAACAGAAATGAAACAAAATAATCTCGTCCGCTCCACGAATTCAAACTATACGACTGTCATATAAAGGAATATAAACACGACCGCACTATGCCGTACTGTTTCGTTCATAAACTTTCCGCTAATAGAATTAAAATGCTCGGCCAAAAATACCAGCCGTATACTGCAATATAATGGAAATTTAACGGTCACGAATGTCCAGTATTTGCACACAACCGCATCGAAGCGAAATTAAAAGATATTTACTTTTATACGAGCTCCACCAATTTCGCGTATCCTGCCTAGAGCATAATTTCCCGATATACTGCAGTTATTCTGTGGTGAAGTACTCTCTTGCGGTGTATTACATACTAAAGCTGGCGAGATGTAGTCATACCATGCAAATATCTTTCCCTTCTTTAAGGTGTGGGCAAGAAGATGTTTTCTAAATGTAGTAACGTATAATTTGGGTTAACATATTCTTATAATTCCAAAAAGCTTTATACTATTAAATACTATTATTAGAAGTTTCATATTTCGTCTCATATCGCACTAGCATATTCGGAAATACTTCCTCTCGTAACAACCCATCATTTCACTTATTTACGACAGACATGAACGAGAAAGATCATCGTCGTAAAGTAAGGCTGAAACCTAATACGAAATATGTTTATGTGGCTTACATATAGTGCATTTGCTCCGTACCAAACCAGCGTACTGCTTGATGCATCAGAATACATCATGAAGACAACTTAATATACTAGAACGCGTACCTGTACTGCAGGTATATGCATAGATAGATGCCCGCATTACTTCTTATTACCTCGGGATGAAGCATCTTCTGCATATTATTATTCTGTTTTCCAAAATTGCTCGTAAATATCTTTAGAGGGAACAGATACTATTCTCGATAAATTATATTATGTTGGAAATAGTATATCTTTCGTTTTAATTGATGAAACACTTTAAGTTAAGTTATAACTTAGTAAATATAAATGCTCATATGTTAGTCAAACCTAATATTTAATTTACTTTTTAATGATACGATTTCACAGCCAAATATAGACCTTCAGAAAGCATTACCAAGCACGAGGGGAAAATGAGTGTTTACAAAATAACAGCAAAGTATTAGAACTTCAGCCAATATGGAGAGAAGGAATCAGTAGAAGTAACGAGACAACCACTTATTCAATATGAACACATTTATAGCTACAACATACAAAACAATTTGACAAATTTGCCAAAAGAGCGAGCAATGCTGTCAAGCCAAGTTGCATAAGGATCAATTAGAAGAGAACAAATTTATATCGAGTTCCAAGATGATTACGATATGCGCCGATAACCTGATTATGACAGTTTAACGATGAAGAAACTGTAATACCTTGAACAATTCTAAACACAGCCACAAAGCATAATAAGGTACTTAATTTTTAAACAAGTGAGTTGGCGTATTTTTCGTTGGCCGCATAATAAGTGAAAACTGAATGGCATGTATTCATATTGAAGCCGACGGCAAAAATTGAATTCTGCAGTCAGAAGAAATTCAAATTCTTAACCCTCAAGAGACAGAAACAAACAATATATACAATTTGAACGACATAATCAAAATCGGAAGATTTGGAACGAAAAAACACGAATGACATAACCTAATTAACCTCGTTAGACTTAGATTCAAACTTTCCTTAAAATCTCCTAAATCCGCCGTTGAAAACTGAAAATTTTGGAATCATACTTGAAAGAGCAATAACCCAATTTAGTGAAACGAATCAGTAGAAGAAACGACACAACTAATCCAACATGAATACATTTTTAGTAATAAATATAAAATAATTAGACTAAACGAGGTATACGACAGCATGAGACTACCACTTCGATACTCGTTTGGGCGCCAAACACTCCCAACCATTTGATAGACCTCATACAGACGTATTTTAGTGTCATTGGAACTATGCCATTAGAGCACCCACCCAGAACGAATCCGAATCTCAAATAAGAAACGAGAACCTGACGAGCATACGAGCTCTAGGGATAGTATTCGCACTACAGTATACCTCGCCTGTCCAATAGTAAGTGAGAACTAACTGAACGGCATGTATTCACACTGAATCCGACCGAAAAATTAAATTCTCTAAGCATAACAAACTTGAAGTCATAACTCTCCAAGAGCCAGCAAATTAAGTGTAGGTGTTGTCACGACAATAACACAATTCGAATGAAATAATCGAACTCGGAAAACTTGGGACGAAAAAATACGAATAACATAATTTTACCAGTCTCATTAGACTAGGACTCAAATTTCCCGCAAAAATATTCGTCGTCGTACATTTTATAACGATTCCGACCAAGGACCCCATTAAACTTCCCAATTCTATCATTAAAAACTTGAAAAAACAAGGACTAAATTTGGTGACACGAACTAGTAGAAGAAACGACACAACTTATCCAACATGAATAGATTTTTAGTAATAAATATGAAATAATTAGACTAGACGAGGTATACGAAAGCTTGAGACTACCATTTCGATACTCGTATGGGCGCCAAACACTACCAATCATTTGATAGACCCCCTACAGAGGTATTTTGGTGTCATTGGAACTATGCCATTAGAGCACCCACCCAGAACGAATCCGAATGTCAAATAAGAAGCGAGAACCTGACGAGCATACGAGGTCTTGGGATAGTATTCGCACTACTGTATACCTCGTCTGTCCAATAGTCAGTGAGAACTAACTGTCTCTAGTGATAACAAACTTGAAGTCATAACTCCCCAAGAGCCAGCAATTTAAGTGTAGCTGTTGGCACGACAATAACACAATTCGAATAAAATAATCGAAATCGGAAACCTTGGGAGGAAAAAATACGAATAATATATTTTCACAAACCTCATTAGGCTAGGACTCACACTTTCCGCAAAAATATTCGTCGCCGTACCTTTTGGAACGATATCGAGCAAGGACCTCATTTAACCCTCCCAATTCCGTCGAAAGTTTTAAAAACGGCACTCGAGAAAACAAGGACTAAATATGGTGACACCAATCACTAGAAGAAACGATACAACTATGGGCGCCTAACACTCCCAACCATTTGATAGAYCCCATACAGAGGTATTTTGGTGTCATTGGAACTATGCCATTAGAGCACCCACCCAGAACGAATCCGAATGTCAAATAAGAAGCGAGAACCTAACGAGCATACGAGTTCTAGGGATAGTACTCCCACTACCGTATACCTCACTTGTCCAATAGTAAATAACTAACTGAACCACATGTATTCATGTTGAATCCGACCGGAGAATTGAAGTTTGCAGATAGAAGAAGTTCGAATTGATAACAAGAGATAGAAATTAGAAGAAACTCGAATAACATAACTTCAGCATAACGTAATTTTCGAATACAACTGTTCGCAACAATGATACAACTCGAACTGAACGACTTTCGAAGATAATTGCAAATGAAATACGCCATTCAAAGACGTTTGTGATGTCAGCACACATCCGGTAGATAACTTGTAAGTTATTACCGGTAAAGCGCTGATTAATTGGCTCTAATTAATTAATTACTTACCACACGTGCGTATGTGAAGAGAATATTGTAGTTACAAGAAATTTGAATACTTTAACTCCAACGAACAGCAATTTAACAATACGTCCGTCCGCAACAACGAATCAGTTCGAACTAAGCGATGTGCAAAATATATGTAAACAATGTACTTAGTTGAAGGTTATCAGTGACGTAAATTATAATGTCATTAACGTTTAGAATTTTGTTTACAGAGTGTGTAAATAAATAAATAAGTATATACAGGGTAGTATATAAAAGTTTCTGCACAGGGTGTTATTTATAGAGATTGTTGTATACAGTGTAGTATTGTATGTAGTGTGTGTATCACTTGAGAGTTTATCCTTGCCAGTGAAGTAAACGAAAGCGAAAGGATATACGTACAAGGACAAGGATAAGAGAAATAACCGAAGCTTTATACGGCGAATTTCAATGCATAGAAAGATAACCGCTACACATTTATAATATATGTATGTATTTGTTGAACTGGCTGATATGGAGCGAGCGTCCGGGTAAAATATTTGTTTTCTCTCCTCATCTCCCTACCTACGTTCTATTACATATGTGCACACGATATATCGGAAGCTATGACATGCTTCCGCAGAAAATAACTCTCGCCATCACCTATCTCCGTTCATGGTATAGACGGAATATATGCCCACGTGCAGGATGGGCTCAGGGTAAACTGAGAACGAGCTCGGAGTCGATCCGATAAAACATTCCATTGAAAATTTGTTCTAAGTGAATTATGTGGGCAGCATTGGATGCGCACGTAATGCACTTCGGAGCGGCGTACACTCCGGGCTACAAGTCAGTCCCACCGGAAAAATTGTAAATCTCCCGTATCGGCCTTCGCTCTCCAATGAATAAGTTAAGAGCGAGGTAGGAGCAGATTACACTCGGCCGTAAAAAGATTAGAGATGTTTTTGCAGGGATAGATTGATATAAAAAAGGGTATGTTCCGGTACGTTGCAATAAAATTTGTGTTAGATAACGTTACATTTTAGCATGCGCGGGTAAGTTTGAATTTGCTCGCAGAATGCAGTAGATAGCAGGAAATGCACGAGGATTAGCTTAAGCTGTTTGAGCACGTATTTTTTGTTGATATAATGTGCGAATTCGTAGAAATTGATGGTTAAGATATAATTTTTTTTTTGGGATGTTGGATAGGTTCTAAACGGAGAAGAGTACTTTGTACACCTTGTTTAATGAATTAATCTTATAACCTTAAAAAGTGAATAACATAATTCATTTAAGTATAATGTGAAAATATATCTACAATAATTTTAACTAAAATATCTACCAGAAATTAGTCGCAAATTTAATTCGAATTAAAATTGTTATAAAATTATCTAATTTATGTTATACTGAGGAAGGTGGAACCAAAGAAAACGCGACAGAATCGTCAAATTACAATTAGGCCTAAATGCCAAATGCCTTCGTTTTATTCATAAAAAATAAAAAATGAAAAGTAAATTGTATTTCTTTTTTTGAAAGGACAAACTTTCTAAACCATTAATCTTCAAAGAAAAACTCGTATATGCCTTCAATAATAATTATACACATTAAATTTACTTGCAAAGTGGACTTTTCTTATCCTGGACTAAATTTTGACATTTCGAAAACTCCTATAATTTTTTACAGCATTCTACACTCCTCGCATATTTCTAAAAGGAACCATGACTTTGTCCAGCAAAATGGATGTATTTGTAATTTCTCAATTCCACTACTGCTTTAATATTAGTTCCACTCATTTATTCAGCGTCTAACAGATTCTGAAGGAATTTCTCTAAAATCTGTTTGATACTGCTATCCTTCTGCTAATTTTTTGAAGTCCATTTCAGTTTGGCTAGTTTTGGTATCGTTTAAATTTTAGAAATTGAATTAGAATTATTTAAATGTTACCCTAGTTGAATGATACTTTCATAGTTTTAGATGTTTTACTTGTCTATGGCTTTTATTTTATTTTTATTGATGCTTAGATTTCGTAAGTCGTTGAGGTTTCTAAAACAGTAGTGGTTGTTTGGCTACCGCTACAGATTTTGCAGTGTAACTAGGTTTGTGTAAGTGTGTTCAAGGTATTGTAACAGAACTGCCTTATCGTTTATATGACTGACAAGCAGAACACCAGGGTTGTCCGGCAGGGATCCACGGGTCTCCCCTAGATACCTAGGTACGAGCCTGTATCCTAATGCGCCTTAGTTTCTGAGAAAATCAACTTTGTTGTGCGCGTTCTTTTTATACCGTTAATGTTGGTCTCCGTATAAGCAAGCGTACGTAGCGCTGTGGACTGAATCTATATCATGGTGGCGTTCGATTCCTGCCAATGGATTTGTTTTTCAATCCTGTAATATATTCATAAATGATATTTTTCGACGTAATCATTTTATTAATGTGTGAATAAATTGGAAGCAAATTTGCAATATAACGTGTATTTTGAATTTCACAAACGAATAGTATAATGAAATTAATTCATTCCGTATCAATTACTTCGCTCGCTTCGTTAGAACACGATAAAGACGACGAACACCAGGTCGATTTTACAAACGACAGCTTTGCAGGCGTACCGTCCCATAAATAATACGGAGCAGCACATTTCGCAACATTCAAAATAGGTTTTCTTTAGAACCACCAGAGTGGTAGGCGTAGATCCAGTCCACTGCGCCACGCACGCTTTCTTATATGGAGAACATAAGGGCATTAAGGGCATAAAAGACCGCGCACAACAATGTTGATTTTTTTAAGGAACTGGGGCGCGTTAGGATACAAGCTCGCACCTGCGTATTCAGGGAGGATCCCTGTATAATGTAGTTGAGACCCATCAAGATCGGTGTCGGACAACCCTGGTGTTTCCCTTGTGGGTTTTTAATTACTAATCCTTGGGCTATATTGAAAACTATAACATACATATTTATATAACAATAAAAATGCAATTTGTAACAACCTATAATAATACCTACATAATAAATGCTGAAATCCAGCAGCCAAAGGATAGACGCACACTCATGGACACTAAAGATTGGGACTGCCCAATAATGGACGTCATGAATCAAAGTTTGTTTAATATACTAAAGTTTCAATATGGTGGACGATTCATTCATGATACATGCAATTTGACTAACGCAGCAGATAACAATGTTATCTAAGAACATAATTATACGATTTTGACGGTTTTGTTCAGTTGGTTCATAATTTGTACACAATGATAACAAGAATGGCTGACGCTGAAATATTGAACAAAATCAGCACAAGGAGGAAATACAAATATGATTGACAAAGGCATGATAGCCGTTAATAGTCTGGGTCCCCGTTTTTTACAGTTAAAAAGTGAATTTAGAAAGGGCAAAGAGAGTTTTCAATCCGTGCTTTGCTCATGGAATCTAGTTGCTGTTACTGCAGAATAATGTGAACAATGCAAAATTTGTACTGGGCAATGATTACTAACAGGAGTAACTAATCTCTCCGCTGGTGTCATACATTTTCGTCATATTCATGTTGATGACTGCCTTATATGTAATTCTTCAAGTTAGTGCAATATGGGTATGACAGGACTGATTGAAATACTTAGTTTTGATGAAATATATCCATATTGTGGTCAGCATGTATAGTGCAACTGGTAATTGGTGTAAAAATAAGTGATACATCAATAGATAACGCTAGACTAAGATTCATTCACTTATCTCCTGTGGCTACACAATGCAATATATTTTTTTTGTGTTTATTTGTTTACTCAAAATACTAAAATTGTATTTGCAGGAATTAGACTTTAGATGTTTCCTATAGTATGTAAACACTAAAGCACAGTTTTGTTGGAGGCCATATAGCATTAACTAATCTATCCGCCGGTGCCATACATTTTCCTCATATTCGTGTTGATGACAAGTTAGTGCAAATTGAGTGTGACAGGACCATTGAACATTTTTTCACAGATTATGCAGCAAGAGTAGAGGCGGTAAAGATAGTGTTCAAACAAGATAAACATAAACTGATCACCTGTGTATTGTGTTTTTAGAACAAAGTTTTTATTTCGCAGGATAAGAAGATTAAAATGCCAGCCTATAACCAGGACTTCAACCAGAATAATTCTCTAATTTACGAAAGGATCTCCGTGAAGAGCTCAAGGCATCAATCAATATAATCAATTTCATGACTGGACACAATAACCCAAAATTGGAAAATTTCACTTATTTCGAATTATAAAGACAGGTTTGTGAGTCAATCTGCTTCTGAACTTCGATTTATATAGTGGATAATTTGATAAATATACATACCACACATGATTTTTTACGAACTGTACCCCTAGAAGCAACGCACAATAATAGCAGGTTTAAACAATTTTACTAATATGGAGATGTAAAGGTTTGTATTGGTATGCATTTCCGTGCTTATACGTCTATAAATGGGAATTCAAAGTACAAACTGCGATCTCTTCTTAAACCCTATCTACGATCTGAATTTAACAAATTAATGTAATGGTAATTCCTTGTCCAACCACTTTAGAAGCATTACTGTGCATGTGTGGTAGGCGACTAGTGGAAGAAATACTGAGCAATCCTATGGGGCATCTAGGTCGATACGATAAAGCCATCGCCCGCGGCGGTTATAAAATAAGTGCGGGATTAGTGGTCTGCAGAGCTGCGGGATAGCAGAGCGGTAGTGGAAGATTCAGCGGTTTCCTATTGCTCCGACTTTTTTAATTCCTTTTGCCGTAACTCGAATAATCTCGGCTCGCAGTTATAGATGAGTTTCGGCGAAAGGGCGTTTACCAGTTGTTGAGAGCATTTTTCTTCTTGAATAAGGTCCTTATTGTACGGACTACACCGCCTCACTATGTCCCGCTGCCCTAACTCATTATTTGTGGTCGTTTCTTTGAATTGAAAAGTGCAGCAACCGCATTGTTTTAAGAAATTAAATCCAGTTTACCACTGGATTTATTTGTACGTACAAAAAAGAACCGTTAATTGTGTTAAGTTAATTTAGAATATGTTTTTGCGTATTGATTAAGTAACTAATTTTTGCGATCTACATGCTATTAGCTTTTGATATCAAAGGGGATGCGAACTAAATTCTGAATTACTTTCCGTTTCGTTCAATTTAATTAGTAGAGTTTGTTAGTGTACCAAAAGAATAATAGAAAGCAATTTTAGCACAGATCGGAACTGTATAAAGTTAGCATAGTTTGTTACTCTAATGAAACCTGCTTTGTTTCCATCGGAACCTTAATTAGTGTCGATGGTTTTCTTCCGGAATTATGTTTGATGCTGATGTAGCTCGTGAATTATTCAAACTAGTCCAGAATAAGGTCTTTGGATAGGTTCTTTGAGACATTGACGTAATACTTCTACACTAACAAAATATTGCTTTGTCACCCTATTATTACTCTATGTATTAGTTTTCTTTCAACACAATTGTCACTGTATACAGTAATATGAGTAACATGTTTTGGAAAAGCTTATATAAACTTTAAAAGAGAAGATGTAATTTATTGGCGTCTTCCTTTTTTCGTTGCATATCTCAAAAAGTTAATAAAATTTGTACAATTTGGTACTTTGAGAGAGGTTCTTATGCTGTGTATGTATGTACTATTGCGTCACGAATGACTCAAATAAAAACTATTAGTGAGAAAATAACCAGATGATAATGTGAAATAGAATTTTTTACAATGATTAACTAGAACTGCCCTCCCTCTACTCTTACCTTATATTTTCTCAATTTAATTGTATGATGTGTGTGTGCTTTGTGTATCCAATGTCCTCTGCTGTCTGAGTTACTGTCTCTGCTGCTTGAAATCCTCTTTCTTCTTCCCGGCGTTTTTTCTTTTTTCTACGCACTTTAATTTTGATTGTTATTTAATTGGCACTTTCCACTTATTATTCGTTTTTACGATGTGTGTTCTTTACACAAGTTTTGTTGTGACTTCTTTCTTCAGTCAAATTTTTTAAACTTATCAACTCTCCCTTCCCTTTCGTTTACTGTTTCACCCAGGGCTACCAGACGCTGAATACTGGATTCCACTACTTGATACTTTTAAAGATGTTTTTTGTAATTCCAGCTTGTAATTTAAAGTTGTTATGCCAAAATGAGTGTAATTATGTATTGTGTACGTTTGTGATGTGTGTTACAATAAATTTTGACGAATAAAATTTTTCACATTATAATCTAGGTTTTTTATTTTTTCCTGTGCACGTAGCTGACTGGACTCTTTTTTCTTTAATTAATTAATTAATTATTAATTAACGTAATTATTTTAATTTAATAGTTTTTAATTTCAATTTAATAGTAATAAGGAGATAGTGGCAGGTAACATTACAGTACATACATGTGTTGGACATACTTGGATATGCTGCTGAATGAAGTGAACTCCTTTTTGATTTGAGTTTTGTCTACAGGCTATATTATTTACTCGTTTTTTCTCTTGAGATATATTACTGCTATAATCTTTCTGTTTTCACTAGGTTTTGAAAAGAATAAGCGTTCTTACAAGGAACTTCTTTCAGACACTAAGGTTAAAAAATTTGCAAGTGCATAATATATTTTCATTCTTAGTATGACACACAGTAGAGTTAATTGTTTGAATAAAATACACCGCATGTATGTAATTTCTTACTGCTTTTCCCCAAAAATCTTCCAATTTTAGTCTTTCTTCTGATTCAAATACTTAGTACCTACTGAAAAATATATCAAATCCATATATTGGTCAGCATGTTTACTTCAACTGGTAATTGGTGTGAAATTAAGTGATACATCAACAGATAACGCTAGACTAGGATTCAATCGGTTATCTTCTGTGACTACACAATTCAATATTTTTTTGTGTTTATTTGTTTATTTAAAAATACTAAAATTGCATTTACATGAATTAGACTTTAGTTGTTTCCTATAGTATGTAAACACTAAAGCACAGCTTTGTTGGAGGTTGTGTAGCATTAATGAGAACAGACATAAATTTCTCATATAGAATATAATTGCATAATTGCGTTTAAGTGATAAATAAAGAAACCTTATATTGAGTTAAAGACAGATGTATTATACTTTCACATCATTGCTGTAGACATTTATTTTATTCTGCTCGGTGGAGGACTGGACAACAAAGAGGAAACATGTTTGACGACCACTATTATTCTATTTTTATAGTATTTTTTAGTGCTGCAAAAGTAACAATCGCTACTGGATTGGGAGAGGACCACACCTGAGCAATAAATTGAACATTTTATAGTGCCAAACACAATTATACCATCGCTAATTGATGCGAAGATGGTGATAAAAAATGAGTTTGTTAGGTTAGAAATGTATTTTTCAGTCACCAATGGCAGAGTTTGGCTTTTCTTGAGAGCTGAACAACCATATTCTGTAATACCTAGAATGTTGTGAGATCTTTGATGTGTAATGATGCATTTCTGGTTGACTTATCGTCATATCGTGTTGCACAGAATTACTTTTGTTTTCGTGAAAGTTATTCAGCATTCAGTGTTTGTGACCAATTCCTAGTGCACCACCATGATGATTATCTTTAAACGACGTAACGATTTATACTGATGCTTAACCACACTCGTGTTATTGATACAATCCTAATTTGCTGAACATACTTTAATTTTCTGCTGACAAAGTTAAAAATCTGGTGGTTTGTGACTGATAAATTCTAAGGGGGGATAAAAATGAAGATTTTTGCCATCGCGACTAAAACCTGCTTCATCGGTAAACTTCATGGCAGTATTGCACTTTATTTTGCAACCACTCGCAAAAATTGTCAACGCGGTAAGAAAGCCTGTTCCAATAGGTGATGGATTTTTTGGAAATGAAATGGATGAAGAAGTTGTTCTTTGAGGACATTCCTAACAGGTTAACGATTAACATTCGGTACAGCCGCACTTATTCTTCTGGTGCTTATTCCCGATTTGTTTTTTACTATCTGCAAAATAGGTTCTTCATTTGCAACAGTACTTACGACGAGTTCTGTTAACCCCAGATTCATATTTTGGTTTTCTAAACCAATCATCTTCTCCCAAACGCACATGGATGTCAATAAATGTCCTAACATTAGGAACTTGCCTTAATGGGTATCTCTCTCGATAGATGCGTTGAGCTTCGGAAGAATTTGAACCAGCTTCGTCGTAACAGATGATTATGTCCCTGTATTTCACAATAGTATAGCGCACTTTTTGAACGAAATATTTCAATAAACCAGGTCAATATTTTCACATTTCACATTTACCAAATGTTTTGTTTCATGAAAACATATTTTTTATTGCCTAGGTAAAAGTAAAAACACAAGAACCGTATATGGTTCTCGATCGCATGTTGCTATGCATTGTAGTTTTTTCTATGTCACCCTGTATATCAAATTCTTAGGTAAACCAAAACAATGAATGAATTAATTTCTTTAAATTAATTGTATTATAATAATCTCAGAGAAGTGCATAGTTTTAATTTATATGCCATGGAGTCTTAAAGACTAAAGAATATTTGCATTATTAACGTCATTATTAAATCCAGCTATTTCCTTCCGACAACCTGTAAAGATCACAATACTCGATTTTTTCCGAGATATATGTATGTATACTCTTCTTATATAATGTAAACCGTTACCCGTAAGCAGAGCCAAATCCAGCCGCGTCGTTAGTCGAAGTAGATTTATCGAACTATTTCGAGGAGGATGTTTGCCACTGCTTGAATAATACCGGATCTAAACCTCCGCAGACAACGTTAGATATATGTACTTGTATATAAGCATATGCCGCGTGCACAGACATCGGGAAGTGAATTCGGTGACACTAAATTACATGTCACTACCATTCTTCTTCTGTAGATCCGTTTAGCTTTCCCCATGCATATATACTGATGCAAGATACTAGTCCATAGTAGAGCAAGATACTTTGAGGTAACCATCGGATCCTACGCCCGATCTATCTTCCTTAGGCTAATGAGCCGATTTAGATCGTGCCTGGGTATTGATGAGGTGATAAAAAGGGATGCAGTAAATTTAAAGTTGAATTTGCATATGCCAAAGCCTGAAGAATTGAAGAAGTATGATATATTTACTGATGCTCATAATTTTTTAAAATTTTGTGCAGATGTGAAACAAATTTAGCATTAATCTGATCTGATTAATAGATCAATATATAATACGTTACATTTCTTCTCTTTCTTTTTGGCGAGTATTTAGTATCTGTCACCAATATTTTATTATACATATAATATTGAATAAATTTTGCTCTTCACAGAATCTTAAACTAGGAGGAGATTATAGTTTACCTTTAAGTATTGTTAGAGTAGCACAAGCTCTCACCTAAAATCTTACTGAAATAGGTTCATAGGAAAGTGAAAAATATAGAAAAACGTCTCTTTAATAATCTCATGCGAATTGCTAGATAAATAATTCCTGAAAATATGAAAAGACTAAACTAACATATAACAGGCAGAAAGCTCTTAGGAAAGCGAACGATGAATTAAAAACATACTGCAAGTTGGAAATTTAATAAATTGTCTGTAGTGGTTGCGGAAAAGTTTAATGATAGAGAAAATCAATTGGAACGTAAGAATAAGAAGACCAGCGTTGATGGACGGGCAGGGAGAAGGAGAGTATGGGAGTGGATCTTTATCAATATCCAATTTAAAACTAATATTTCCGTTTATTTAATAAATCAATACATAAAATTTCTATATGTATCAAGTCGATTAAAACAAGTTTTGGGTAATCACAAAACTGACAGCAATAAGAAAATTATAGAAGATCTGTATGAAGGATATGACGCAGCAGGATTTACGCCCTTACGAAAAATAAAGCCTGTAAATATTCATATGTGCTCTACAATCATATAGATTTCTCCCAGAAAATTTGGGAAAAATGTCCGACTAACAGGATGAAAATTCAGATGAAGATGATGGATGATGAATGAGGAAACCTAATCCAAATGGAGGGGTTTCGCTTAATGCCAGCAGAATAAAGTTGAAGTGTTAAATACGACCAACAAGGAAATATGTATATATGTACAGGATGCTATTAAAGATGGCGTCCAAATTATAGGTTCCAATGGTTAGATATATCAGTTTATAAATTGGTAGAATAAAATCAAATGTTTTAGAATCAAAAATTTTAAATTACAAAAAGCCATGCTAATTATCACACCTACATATAAAAGGGGCCTCGTATTAAAATGCAGTTTAGTGATTAATGTCTTCTTAAGATACAATCACTTACTCAATACCAAATTAAGAAATATTTGACTATTGTTTATGACATATAAAAAAATGTAGAGACAATTTCAGTACTATATTATTTTTTTTATAATACTTGTACAAGGGGTTAGTTAGAAACTAAATCTTTAGACCGGCTGGAAGACTTAGGGGAGACCTAGCAGTTATTAGGTGCAATGTGACAAGGACGGTTATGTTGTAGCAAGAGACCGAGTATCAGACAGGTTAAACCTAAGTTAAGTTGGAGAGCATTGAAATTCTTTCATTAATTAATTTAAAACAGAAATGTAAAGCTAATTATCTATGTAAAATTTAGACAATAATTTAGGCCAATAGAAAATAAGTAACCAAGAACTCACCAGAAAATGTCATTAAGAAAATTTTGTAAAAACCCATTTTGAATTAATCCAAAATATTATGTTAAAATGGACATCTGAAATCAAATAATGCTAATAGGTAAAAAAGGATTATATTAGTGAAAACTAACCACAAAAATTATTAAATTAAGGGAAATGGATTTTTTTTCATGTCTTCAAGTTGTCTATATCAAAATTGTTTTCCATTTTCACCAATAGAAATCATCGATTAGATATCAATTTTTGAGAAAAATTTGAATTAACTAGAGATAAGTATGTTTTGGATCGTCAACGAGTTAACTGGTGGTGTATTGCCTTCCTCGAAAAACGACGCCAACAGGTTCGTATCTAAAATTATTTTATTGAATCGATTATTAATCCTTAATTTATTTTTCCAAGCACCAGAACTGACCAAATCTTCACCCATCTATCCTAATTTACCATTTCCAATGCCGTAATTTTAGATATAGTTCGATCCTAGGAATAAGGTTAGAATTTCCGATCCATTTTATTGTTGCATTTTGATCAATTCCGTTTGTTTATTTCACTAATTTAATTATTATAAAAAATCAATTTGATAGATTATAACTCTAAACTACGTAGAAAATAGTACTATTTTAATTATTTTGATTATCTATACAACCGACGCCAAGCTAAAATAATTTTAATTTGACCTTGAATTTATATTTTAATTAAACCAATCGTAAGGCCGATAAAGTAGTTTTCTATTTTTAAGATTAAAGTTTGTTCATGTTACAACAAAGGTCGCAAATAATAAGTTTGTTAAATAAATAAATAATTATTTATTAGTTAAGTACATTTTGTTTTTATGTTTAATTGAACAGATTAATATTGGTTATTTATCGAAATCTATTATTTGTTTGTTATATTATTTACATGTGTCATTATAATAAAAAATTGTGTATAACTTAAATTGTGTATTATTGAGAGGAGTGAATTTATGTTGGTTAACTTATTTAATATTATTCATTATTTAGAATATCTCGTGAACACCCCTGAGATTAAGAGAGCTCACCGGACCAAAATTTTAAACCTGAGAATTTTTTTCAATCAGTACTTTATAAAAATATCAGTAGAATCACCTACGTGGCCTCAAGTTATTGTTGAAGCCCTCAACGTGTGGGTCTACGATAATATATACATATACTTTTATTAGAACATCAACATTAATCCATATACATATCTTGATTTAATAAGTAGTAGTATCGCCGACATGGTTACATGTCTTCAATCACTTTCTTTATGAAAAATAAACTTTTGCCAGAGTGTTTGTTTGTTCGGTTTTATGACATTGTCATGCACAGAGTCAAATTAATTGTTTTTTCTAATTTGGTGAGGCTTAGGTGGAGAATAGTGACTTAGCAAACTGCAATTTGCGAGAGATTATCGTCATTGGATCAATAAAGAGTGAGATAACATTCTGTTGCTAGACCAATCTAAATATTGCTTGTCCTTATCGGATAGACGCCTGCCAGTATATAGGACGAGATGGTGAACGCTTCAGTCGGTGCAACTTCAGGAAAATCTCCAATTTCGGAGGTAGTTCGATTATCATATGCAAAAATATATCTTTCGGGGCCAAAACAGAGTTGGTGCTTGTTCGTAATGGTACTATGACAGCCATAGGTACATTTGGCCTAAATTAGAACCACATGTGGTTTCATTTGCAACTCACATACACCGCAATTTCCATTTAATGTATGATAAAGCTTGTCCTCACACTGCCAACATTGTACAAAATTACCTAAATCAGGTTGGCACTCGTTCTTAAGGTGAAGTGGCTAGCTCGAAGCACAGATATGAATCCGATAGAGAATGTTAATAGGTAGTGGTACCATATTGAGTGGGTAAGATATTATTGTGTCTTTGTCCAGGCGAATGACGCCATAATACGGGCCCGAGGCGGAAATACTCGTTAGATATTAATACAAGTTTTTGTTAATTAAATTCTTTGATTTGGTTTTGGTTTTTCATTTGTTATATTTACCTATCGTAGCATAAACATTGCGGTAAACAGCTTTCTTTCAATAATTTTTTACGGATTGTATTTGGATTCACAAATTTCAATTATTTTGTGATTTGAAAAATGTAATTAATTTATTAATTTACAATTTGCAATTTAATTGTTGTCTATTCTAATCACAAAAAAAA